>PVJC01001994.1:0-84825 GCA_004026665.1 Murina feae | reverse complement strand
TCTTTTGCTCTTGGCATTTTAATAATGATGTGTCTTGGTGTGGTCCTTCTTAGGTTCCTTTTGTTTGGAGTTCTCTGCGCTTCCTGGACTTGGAAGTCCATTTCTTTCACCAGGTGGGGGAAGTTTTCTGTCATTATTTCTTCAAATAGGTTTTCAATATCTTGCTCTTTCTCTTCTTCTGGTACCCCTATAATTCTGATGTTGGTACGTTTGAAGTTGTCCCAGAGACTCCTTACACTATCTTCATACTTTTTGATTTTTCATTTGTTTGTTTGTTTGTTTTTTTTGTTTTGGCTTTTTTGACTGGGTGGGTTTTGCTTCTTCATATTTTATATCTTTGACTTGATTCTTGCGATCCTCTCATCTGCTGTTGGATCTCTGTATATTATCCTTTATTTCAGTCAGTGTATGCTTAATTTCTAGCTGGTTCTTTTTCATATCCTCGAGGGTCTCACTAAATTTATCAGCAGTCTCTAGGAAATTCTTGAAAAACCTAGTAACCGTGGTTTTGAACTCTATATCCAGTCGTTTGCGTTCCTCCATTTCTATCTTTTGTGATCTGTTTCTTAGTCTCTGCATTTTGGCTTTCTGTGCTAGGTGTCCTATATAGGGCCCAGTGATTCAGCCTCCCCAATCACCTGGGTGGCTACTCTTGTTGTATGCCTTTGAAGGCTGGGTGCACAGTCTTGTAGTTATCACTGGGAGGTATCACTGGGGGGAAATGACCTGCAGGCCTTTCTCCTCGTTGTTTGGAGTTTGGATCTATTGGAGTTCTGTCCCAGTTGCAGACCCTTAGGTTATGCTGCAGGCAGGCAGGCGCACAGCTTGGGAGGGGTTGTAGGTGGGGTGGGGCGGGGTCTCAGAATCACCAGGGGTGGAGCGACTCACAATGGTGTCCCCTCTGCTGATGCTGCAGTTTCTACTGGGTTTGGCGTCTCCAAGCTCTGGGGTCTGCGCATGATTCTCAGTCCCCGAATCTCCACATCAGTGATCGCTGTGAATAGCACTGCTAGAACGCCACTGGTCTTCTGCCGCCCCGTTGCCCTATAGCCTACGTTGCATTCAGTGTGACCCGGGAGTTTATAATCTTCCAAGCCGTGGACCCAATCGCCACTGCCACCCTTTCACCCGCACCTCCGCAGCGCTGCCTCCGTTTCGCGCATCCGTACCTTTCAGTTTGGGCGCCGGGAGCTTCTATTCAGTCTCAAAGCACTCCTCTTGCCTTCTAGATGTAAAGCTACCCCTCCCTTGGTTCTGGAGGATGGCCATTTATCTGTATAGTTGTATTTCTATAATGTAGGTGTGGAGGCTGCGCATTTAGGTATATACCTCATGCCGCCATCTTGGTTCTCCAATCCAAAAATTGGAACTTTTTAAAAATGCCATGGGAAGCAGGACAAATTGTTAAAAATCGGGACTATCCCGCCAAAAGCGGGATGTCTGGTCACCTTACTCAATATCCCCTCTGATTGGTCACTATTCCCCTTTGATTTTTGTCATGACAGTAACTCCTGAGCTCAAGTCTTACTTGAAGTACAGGCGCTTTCCTTCTTTTTCTCCCTTATTGTTCTCATATTCCCTCTGGGCTTTCTTCCGCCCTTTATTCTGTAAATGTGTACCTTTTGCTACTTCTAGCTCCCTTATCATACGGAATGTAACTTCTGCTGCTCCCAGCTACCTTATCTTATGGAAATTTACCCTTTTGTAACTCTGTAGCCCTGTGTTTTTTCCAATGATCCCTTAATTCCTAAAATTTCCTAAACCTGCCTCTTTCACCCCTAAAAATTCCTTTCAGTCCCCCCCCCCCAATTAGAAAATCCCCACTGTCTTTGGGTTCAGGGGATACTGGGTCTATCTGGCTGCTTCCTTCTGGCAAAGGGGTCATCATTTGGAGTGGCATTCAGGGTCCCATCAGAAGTGCGCAAATTAGGATACATGGGAGATGTATGTAGCAGCCTCCAAATTAATCCCCAGAACCCATTTTTCCTATTTTACTTATAAATGCACAGGGGAAGACAATTAACCTGCTTTGTCTCTTCAGTATATTCTCTGGCAGAAGTAGAACTACAGTCCTGTTTCATTTGCACTCAGTTGTACTGCATAATAGATGTTCTGTGATTATTAAAATCCAGAGAAGATGTGGTTTAATATTTTGATTTTGGAAAAATAAAAGATTCTCCCATAGTCTCATTAAAAATGACATTGAAACCAAAATAAGAAATTTGAACATCTAGGTTCTTCCTATGATTTTTTCTAAACATAAAATTCATGTCTTTATTTCTAACTATAACTCTCTTACTACTTCTTTGCTATTTGATGTTTTTCCCTATATGAGTCATATCAAGGTCACTATAAACATTTCAATAATAAAAGAAACAAATCACTCGTGCTTCATCCATAGCTCTTCTCCTTCACCAACAACACACAAAGGAATGCATTGTTTGGCAGCGACATGGGAATATAGGGGTAGCATATATATTGTTTACCCTAATCTGGGCACCAGAATCTTGACTGTCATGTAAAGAACCCACCAGCCCAGATATCTCTATATAACAATGCCCATAAGAGTTCTGAAACAACACTTTTTTAAAGATGACAAAATAATTTTTGAGAATAATAGTACTAAGACTATGAATACAAATATATGCATGTGCATGTATAACAAAAAATATTATGGAGGGTTCTGTTATCATTTTGGGGGGTGAAAATACTAAGGTACATTTGGTATTTCTTTTCTTCTTGCATTTTGTGAACTCTGTGGATTCTGGCCCCACAGGCCTACTTGTATTGAGAGGCTACTTCTTTGGGGCCTTTAATAACTATGGCAGGACATTTCTGGTCTGTCTTCCGACACAATTTGTGAAATGTTATCTTTTTGCTGTACATGTGAGCCTGTTTCCCTGGCTCTATAGCTCTCCCTGACCTTCTACATCCTGTGTATGTCTCTGCTTGTGTAGCTGTGGGGAAAATAATTTATTCTCTTTCCTTTTACAAGAAAAATAGCTTCCTGTTTGGGAGCCAAACACAAAATGCTCCATCCATTGGCAGCAACTTGATTGTCACAACATGTCCTGTGTAACCCCTCTACACACCTCTTTTCATCAAAGCATGCTGTGGCACTCCTGTTAGATCACAGCGTAAGCAGCGCTGTCTGGGTAACAATAGCAGGAGGACACAAAATACACTCAATGTGGATCCATTCAGCGTCTCAGAATTGACTTTGCCCTTTCTTATTGAATGTTTGGTGCCACTTCCATAGAAATCCATGGTTTACTTTATTTCTATGAATCAAAGAACTTCCTTTCTTCATTACTCTCTTTATAGAAACACATTAGGAACTTCTTTTCAAAATTGGAAAATCACTGACCAAGAAGACATATGTTTTCCTTTGTTTCAGAATCACACAATCCTAGTACCAATGTATGCTTTTTCTTAAAGTGAGAGGGCATTGATAAATTTTTCACCTTTTCATAAAAGAATGTATAGAACTATATGAGTCAGGATAACCTCAATGTTGCTGTAACAACCAGCCCCAGTTTTTAGTGATTGAATATTTCTCACTCATGTTACCTCCCAATGTGGGTCAGCTGGTGACCTCTGGGCTTCAGGGTCACTTGAGAACCCAGACTGACAGAGGCTTCATCTTGACTCAGACATCATGCTCATTTGGGCAGGGAAGAGGAAATGTGGCAGATTGTATACTGAAAGCTCTTAAAGTTTCTTGTCAGAAGTGGCATATTACTACACTCATATTTCACTAAAAAACAACTTTAAAATATCTATCAAGAACCTCAAAAACCATTTGTAAACTTTGGAAATTAAGTATGGCCAAGACCATCATTAAAAGGAGAGCTGGCCAGCCCAGCTGGTGTGGCTCAGTGGTTGGTCAGGGCACAAGCCTGGATTGTGGGATTGATCCTCAGTAGGAGGCCTGCAGGAGGCAGCTGATCAATGATTCTCTCTCATCACTGATGTTTTTATGTCTCTCTCCCTCTCCCTTTCTCTCTCTGAAGTCAATAAAAACATATCTAAAAAGGGGTGTGTGTGTGTGTCCAAACCTATTATGTTCTTTGTGAGAGAAAAACTGAAATACGTGTGAGCAGCTCCAGTGACTGCCACATTTGAGAAAGAATCAACCTCATTAGAAATCAGAGTAGTCTTACTTGAATAAATAAATATATTCAGTGCTATATAGTGGCATGGTATGGTCACTCTATTACAATGATTATGCAATTTTTCTGAAAACCAATTCTAAAATATCTATCAAGAACACTTTCAGAATCTAACTTTATGAGAGTAAAAATTAGAAACACCTAAATATCTAACACAGGGCAGTCAGTAAGTCCACTGCAGCACACACAACAAACTATTATGCAGCCACCAAAAATTATATTTTTGAAGGCTTTTTAATGGCATGGCAAATGCTAAAGAGGCAATGTTAAGTAAAAATAACCAAAGTATAATATTATCTTCAATATTAATTCATTAAAAGTATTAATAAGAGTTATCTCAGGGGAGAACCAAGATGGCGGCATAAGGTATATACCTGAATGCGCAGCCTCCCACAAATATTAAAAAATACAACAATAAACCTAAACAACCATACTCCAGAACCAAGGAGTGGACGCGTTACAACTAGAAGAGAAGGAGCACATCGAGACTGAATCGAAGTTCTCATTCTTGGCACCAAAATAAAAAGGTAGGGACGTGCGGGGCAGCTGCGGCGGTGGCGGGAAAGGGCAGCGGCGGCGGCAGTGCGGTTTACAAGCTCCAGGGTCACACTGAATACTGTGCGGGCAGTCTGGCAACGGGGCAGAAGACGACTGTGGCATTCTAGCAGAACTGTTTGCCGCTTTCCCAGACGTGGGACTCGGGCGCGCAGACGCCAGGGTGTGGAATAGCGCCGCAGAGCTGGCTGAGTGGCAGCCATCACAGGTTGCTCCGCCCCAGTGACTCTGAGACCCTGCCCCAAGCTGCACACCTGCCTCCCTGCCTGCAACCAAATTAACAGACTGCAGCTGCAACAGAAAACGCCACTCTAGCAGCCAAAATGCGGAGACAAAGAAACAGATCACAAATGACAGAAATGGAGGAAAGCAAACAACTGGATATAGAGTTCAAAACTACAGTTATAAAGCTACTCAAAAATCTTCTACGAACCTCCGAGGAACTAAGTGAGACCTTCAAGGAACTTAATGAGAATACCAAAAACATGGCAAAGGACCAATCAGAAATTAAGCAAACACTGACTAAAATAAAGAAGAATATACAGAAATCCAACAGCAGACCAGAGGACCGCAAGAATCAAGTCAAAGTTATGAAATACCAGGAACCAAAAAACAGGCAACCAGGAATCCAAAAATATGAAGATAGTGTAAGGAGCCTCTGGGACAACTTTAAACGTACCAACATCAGAATTATAGGGGTACCTGAAGAAGAGAGAGAGCAAGATATTGAAAGCCTATTTGAAGAAATAATCATAGAAAACTTCCCACACCTGGTAAAAGAAATGGACTTACAAGTCCAGGAGGCACAGAGAACCCCAAACAAAAGGAATCCAAGGAGGAACACACCAAGACACATCATAATTAAAATGCCAAGAGCAAAAGACAAAGAGTCTTAAAAGCAGCAAGAGAAAAACAGTTAATCACCTACAAGGGAACACCCATATGACTGTCAGCTGATTTCTCAACAGAAACCATGCAGGCCAGAAGGGAGTGGCAAGAAATATTCAAAGTGATGAATAGCAAGAACCTACAACCAAGATTACTCTATCCAGGAAAGCTATCATGTAAAATTGATGGTAAGATGAAGAGCTTCACAGACAAGGAAAAACTAAAGGAGTTCATCACCACCCACCCAGGATTATTTGAAATGTTGAAGGACATTCTCTGAGAAGAGGAAGAAGAAACAGGTAAAGATAAAAACTATGAACAACAAAGGGACAAAAAATACCTATCAACCAGGAAATATAACAATTAAGTCAATAGAAATATCTGATGAACAGAATAAACTGGTGAATAGAATAGAAGTAAGGGCATAGAAAGGGAATGGACTAACAATTCTCAGGGGGAAGGGGGTGTGAGGGGTATGGGAAGAGACTGGACAAAAATCTTACATCTATGGATGATGACAGGGGTGGGGGTAAGGGCACAGGGTGGAGGGGGGAACCAGGTGGAGGGGAGCTATGGGGGTTTAAAAAAAAAGGAACATCTGTAATAATCTGAACAATAAAGATTTATTTTTTAAAAAAAGAGTTGTCTCAGGCTGGTGTGATGAAGGCTTTATTTTTTATATTTATACTTTGCACATTTTCTAAAATAAACATGTACATTTTTAAAGAAAAATATAATGGAACTTAAAAAAATATATAACACATCTGTTTCTGGTTGAATTGTAATTTATATACCTTAACATTCACCCATATAAATGGTAGAGTTATATGGGTTTTAGAAAATATGTACAATCATGTGACTATCACCACATTCAAAAGATAGAAAACTTCCAATGCCCTAGAAAGTTCTCTCATGTCCCCATTGGTTCATCCCTGATACCCCCCACCCCCACCTTCAGCCCTCCCATCGGCTTTCTGCTGCTGTATGGTTTTGCTTTTGTTAAATGTGTCATAGGAATGGAACTATATAATATGTAGTTTTTTATGAATCTCAAAACCATTACAGTAAAAGACTGACAGACATAATGGTTTTGAGATTCATTCATATTGTTACATGTATCAGTAATTCATTACCTTTTATTGCCAAGTAGCATTCTTCAGTATGGAAACACACATATTTCATCAGTTGGTGGACATTTGAGCTGTTTCCAGATTTTAGCTATTATGAATATTGCTGCTATAAACATTTGCATACAAATCTTTATGTGGACTCATACTTTTCGTTTCTTAGGAGTGGAATGTCAGGGTCATATGAGAAGTGTAAGTTGAATTTTTTAAGAAACTGCCAACCTGTTTCCCCTTGTGGTTGTACCATTTTGCATTCCCATCAGTATAGTGAGAGGGTTCTAGTTTCCCCACAGTCTTGTAAATATTGGAGGTATCAGTCTTTTTAATCTTAACTATTCTAGTGGGTTAAAAATACATAGCACTTAGACAGTTCACTCACAGGCATCTGATTCACATTTAGCATGGTTATAAGCTCCATGCACACAGTAGCTGAAAACTGGAGTCTTGTTAAAAAATATATTTTTATTGATTTCAGAGGAAGGAAGAGGGAGAGAGAGAGAGAAACATCAATGGTAAAGGAGAATCATTGATTGGTTGCCTCCTGCACACCACACACTGAGGATTAAGCCCATGACCAGGGTATGTGCCTTGACTGGGAATGGAATCTTGACCTCCTGGTTCATAGGTGGACACTCAACTACTGAGCCACACCAGCTGAGCTGAACACTGGAGTCTTGAGTTTCCATGATCTCAGGGCTTCAGCACTCTAATCAGAGGTGAGCAAGTTACATTAGCTACCAGAGGCCTCATCGCCTCCTCACGAAGACTTAGGCTGAGGAAGTTCCTTACAGTAACATAACATATGCAACTCAACCCACACTACCCACACTGACTGGAATATGTATTTGTGCTTCTTGAAAATGTGCATTTGGGGAGTGGGGCAATGGAGATGGAATGATGTTGTGAAAATTTCTCTTTTGTATTCAAGTTAATTCATGTCACTGAATTTATTTATTTTTTTCTTTTTTGATTTGACAAGACGAAGTGTGGGCTGAGTCTATAATTATTTCTTGATAACTACAAGGACAGGAAGCAACTGCTGCAGTATTTATGGAACCCTTTGGCCTGGGATGAGCCTAAGGAAATGGGATACCTCTGTGTAAGAAAGGTAAGGGAAGTTGTCTGTATATAAGGGTTATTTTCAGTGCATAGGGAGATGTGTTGTAGAATAAACATTTAAATTTAGGTCTGTGTATTAGCTATGTGACCTCAGATGAGTCACTTAATATTTCTGGTTTCCTCATTTTTCATAAAGTGAGTATTCTAGTATCTGATCTACCTACTGCGTAGCAACCTAGGATACAAACAGTACTTAGAGTCATATTTGTTCTGCATTATTTGTATACAGTTTTTTTCTACTTTTCATTTTATCTTTTATCTTATGTGATCACCAAAAGACACCATGAAGTAGAAAAGAGAAGTTATTATGTCTATTTACAGATGACTAAAGTGCTACTCCAAGGGTAGGAAACCACACAGTGAATTTGTGGCAAAAGAAAGACTTCTAATTCCCCTGCCAATACATTATTATTGTATTATGATTCCATATGTTACCTGTTGTGCTATAATTCTTAATGTTTTAATTAGAATGTGGGCACATTCAATTCATTGATGTATTGTCTACAGCCACTTTTGTGCTACAAGGGCAGAGTTGGGTCATTGCAGCAGAGATCATATGACCTGCAAAGCCTAGAAAATTTCTATATCTATAACAATAATCTATCACAATAAAAGGGTAATATGTTAATTAGGGTGAATGTCTTCCAGACGACCTTCCGAACGTCCTTCCGGACAAAGCCTCAGCGGGCCCAGGCTCAGACAGCTGCAGGCAGCTGCGAAGGGCTGAGCTTAATTCAGGCCGGCAGTGGCGGCAGCAGTGGAGTAATGGGGGTGGCGCCTTCCCCTGATCCACCAGGTCACCTCCCACAGAGGGAGGCCAGACTGCAGCTTAGGCCAGGGGCCGAAGCAGAGGTGGTCAGGCCAGCAGAGGAGCAAGTTAGGATTGATCAGACCTGCAGGGGGGAAAGTAGGGGTGATCAGGCCAGCCAGCAGAGGCAGTTAGGGACAATCAGGCAGGCAGGCAGGTGAGCGGTTAGGAGCCAGCAGTCCTGGATTGTGAGAGGGATGTCTGACTGCCAGTTTAGGCCTGATTCCACAGGTAGTTGGACATCCCCTGAGGGGTCCCAGATTGGAGAGGGTGCAGGCCAGGCTGAGGACCACCCCACCCCCCCGTGCACAAATTTCATGCACTGAGCCTCTAGTGGCTCTATAAGAAAGTGTTTGCTAACTCCTGCTTTAAGTGCTTTTTGTGCATACTAACTCATTTAACCCCCTAACAATCTTATGAAGTAGGTTATATTAGTATCCTATTTTTCAGCTGAGGAAACTGAGGCATATAACTAGGTCAAGGTCAAAGAGTGAGTAAATGGGGGAAGGTGAGCTTTTACCCCAGCAGCCTGGATTCAAAACAGATCCTCTTAATCCCTTTTATTATCAGCCTCTCTTAATTCTGTTGGGCTGTATTTCATTCGGTCAACAAGCAGTTATTGAGCAACTATTAATTGTCAGGCACCATTCTAGGGGTTAGGGAGAGTGTACGCTTCCCTGTAGCTCACCTACCACTGGGGGAGAAAAACAATCAAAAAGCAACCAAACGAACAAGCAACATCATTTCAGAAAGTGAGGAAGCCTGTGGAAAAGTAGACCAGAGTGCCAAGGACAAGAAAGTAGTGGAGGATGGGGACAGGGAAGAGAAGTTGCCAGGAACATGTTTTGGCCTTGGTCTTCCCCAAGGCAAGCCCCTTGCTTATTTCTTTTGCCTCTCCAGCCCCTGGCACAGAGTAGGCCCTCAAAACCACATGAGTCCATATGATTGACACTCTCTTTACTGCTTTCCCACCAGCCTTTGGGTGCCCCTTCATCTGGCTTCATATCTGAGTGTCCACTTAGCTCCTTCCACATCAGATTATGTGGTCAATGACCTCTGACTTAGTTCAAAGTCGTGCAAAGAGGGGGCCCTCCAGAATAATTTCCAAATAACATTTACAATCAGCCATTGCCTGGTGTCTTTAAACAATTATAGCCATATCAGTTGACACTTTAGTACACGTGGTCCATAGTTTTCTCTCCCTCACCTGAGGTAACGGGGAAGGAACCACAGTCATTTGCAAGAACAGGTCAGCACAGTCCTCTGTGCGGCTCTGTGAGTGTCAGTGGCATTGCCACACTGTCGCTCCCTTTACCACGTCTGGGCCCTGGTGTGGGCTTGACTCCAACCTTAAGCCTGAGGTTATGTAGAAGGAAGGGTGGAGGGAAAGAGTCCACAGGTGATAGACAAATAGGGCAATCCATGAGTGGCTGATTAAAGGTCCACTACAGATTGATACTGTAAACTCACAGGAAGTACAGCTTTCCAGGAATGAGTTAGATAGAAAGCCCATGGGACTGCCAAACTAGCTAGCCCTTAGCAAGCGTAAGCAAACCCAGAGGCCCCGTGATGCAGGATGGAAGGAATGATCGGATGCCTGGTGAGAACTTGACATGGGCATTTCTAGTCCTGGCTTCTGGCCTGACCTTGTGCGACCTTTGCCATTGTCCTGGACAGGCTGACTTCACAACACCTGTCCCCTGCAGCAGCTGGCCAAGCCTGCCGCACCTGGCTCCACTCAGCTGGAAGGCAGCTCTAGCCGGCACTGCCCGCTCTTACCCTGCTGATGCCCACATTCGCCTTAATGGTTTTCCTTGTGACTTTATCTCCTTGGCTGCCTCCGCTTGCTTATCCATTTTCTACCCTTGTTTACTCCAATGACTACTAATTTTCACATTTAAAATGTCCTGTTGCCTAAATGTATTTCATTCTAGTTATGAAACTTTTTCCACAAAAGGCTGGGAATCAATCCTGGAGACTAGGGAAAAAAAAAAGCTGTTTGTGTGTGGATTTGTTTCCCAGGGCTGCCATAACAAATTGCCACAAATTGGGTGGCTTAAAACAACAGAAATGTGTTCTCTCGATGTTCTGGAGGCCAGAGTCTGAAAGCAGGGTTTTGGCAGGGCCTTGTTCCCTCAGAAAGCTCTAAGGGAAAACCCTTGCTTGGTTGCCAGCAGTCCTTGTTATTCTTTGGCTGGTAGCTGCATTCATCCAATCTCTGCTTCTGTTGTCACAAGTCCTTCTTCCTTATGTGTGCCTCTGTGTCCTAATCTCCCTCTCCTTTCTCCTGTAAGACTCCACTCACTGGATTTAGGGCCCACCCCAATGCCATATGACCTGGTTTTAACTTGATTACATCTACAGTGACTCTGTTTCCAGATAAGGTCACGTTTTCAGGTATCAGGGGTTAGGATTTGACATATAATTTTGGGGGTACACACTGAGCCCCATGCATTATGCATTAGCTTTATTTAGCAATGCAAGATCATAGGTGGTCCACATTATGCCGCCGTCTGACACATGGACTGCACTTTAAAATCCCATCTCTAAACGAGGAAGGGAATGGATTTGGTGAGATGGCAGGAGCCCCAAGCGTGAGATTGGTCGCATGACACCTTGCTGTCAGCTGCAGATAAAAAGGATAGGTTTGTTGCATATGTCCTCATCTGCACATTAGAGATAGAACCGTGCTTTGCCAGAATTTGGGGGGGGGGGTCTCTTTCTGCAACTTGCCCTTTCTCATCTTTATTTATTGAGCATTCACTATGTAGCAGACCCTATATGAGTACATGTTTCCTTGAAAACTCTGAAGTGGAGCCTCTTATTGTCACTTTAAGTATAGTAAATGTGAAACAGGAAGGTTAGGCAAGTAACTTGCCCAGGAACTGGCAAGTAGCACTGAGTAACACTGAGAGCTGAATTAAATGTTGTTGATCTCTAATCCACTCATTCACTTTGGTTTGAACATTCATTCATGCATGCATTGGACTAATAACAATCATTAAGCGCCACTAAGAGTTAGGACTAGTGGTAAAGCAGGGAACCTGGTGGCTGTGGCCCCAGGTTTACACTGTAGAGGAGGAACTCTGGAGGATGCATAGGAAATGATCACATGAACTTGGGAGAAGCGTATCCCACCGTTACTCCTCCTAGCAGAGTGAACCTGTCTGAAGAGCTGCCATCATTTTTAACACTAGTGAGGTGGCCTATTTTGTCATTTTGGTACACATGAGAGATCAATGGGAGGAATTTATCCTCAGAGGGCAAGGGCTTTATCATTTAAGATGATAGGATTCAGACCTGCTCACATCCCAGTGACCCAGCATCTACCATTCTATTGCCAGCCTTTCTTTGGTTAAGTTCCCAAGACTACAAATCGGAGAGAGCAAAACCTCATGTTAGTTCAATGGCTGTGCAGGGAAGTATACTTAAAAGACAATGTGATGGGGTTATGAAAATAACCACTTGGCTCTATCACAAGGTTTCGTATTTATGTCCCACAAATACAAGAGTTTGTTAACTGCATTCATTTACTGCCAAGATACTTACAAAGGAGAGAAAGATGTAGCGAAAAATTAACCTGGGCTGGCAAACATGTTGTATGTCATTGAGAATGCTGTAATCTTTACCAGTGTGGTGGTCTCAGCAAACCTGGGCTGGCTCCTGGCTTGGCTAAAAGTGTTTGGAATGGCTCCACTTGCTACTCTAGAACGCAATGGGCGAGGAGAAATGGTGGGGAAGATGCAGAAGGAGAGCCTCCTGCTCACTGTCCTTCCCTCATAGCTGGAGTGCCCAGACTACTCCTGAAGGACAACCCTAATGTTGGTTGAGGTTTCATCTGATGGTATCTCAGAAATATTTGAGAGCTGCCCAGGGAGGGTAGAATCCAGTCCAAACATCCTCAGCCTGATCTTAAAAGCCCTCCATGGTCCAGCTTCTACATTCTCATCCATCTCAGTTTTCTTCTGCATGCCCCACCTCCCATCCAGCCTGCCTGTGAGTCACCGCTGTTAGTCCATCTGCCCTGATTATGCGCAGGGCAGTCTAACCTTTCAATCCTGCTCAGCCTTTTCCTTGTGCTTCTGTGATAGGTTGTAAGAATGAACACAATTAGTTTCCTCAGCCCTTTGGAATGTGACTTTTCATTTTCTTTTTATCAAGAGGTGAAGTTTTTGCCTGGCCGGTGTGGCTCAGTGGGTGCACATCAACCTATGACCCAGGAGGTCATGGTTTGATTCCCAGGCTGGGCACATGCCCAGGTTTGGGGCTGGATCCCCAGTGGGCGGCATGCAGGAGGCAGCCTATTGATGAATCTCTCTCATCATTGATGTTTCCATCTCTCTCCCTCTCTGAAATCAATAAAAATATATTTTTTTAAAAGAAAAAGTGAAGTTTTCCTCCATCTCTTGAATCTGAGCTGGACTTTGTGACTTGCTGGACCAGAAAGATGAAACAGAGTGATGTAATGCACATTCTGAGTGAGCTTAGGCCTTAAGAAGCTTTGCATGCCTTTGTTCACTCACCGTGGAACCCTACTGTCACCATGGAAAGAAACCCAGGCTAGCCTCCTAGATGCAAATACACATGCAGATAAGACAGCCTGTTTCAGCCTGACAGCCATTCAGCCATTCACGATCCCAGGAGAGGGCTGCAAATGCTTGAGTGAGTGGTGATTGCTGACACCGAAAGCAACCAAGCCTGACCCGGCCCAGCCTAGTAGGTAGCCATCTCACCTATGGACAGGCAAGCGAAAACAAATGGTTGTTGTCTTAAGTCTCTGAGTGTGAGGGTGTTAATATATACCATGGAATGTCTTCTCCATTCACACGACAAACATACCCTGAAAGCCTTCTATGCGACTTGATCTGTGATAGGCCCTGGGGATTTAGAGCGAACACAGACTATCTCCAAGGCGTTTCCACATCCCTCTGTTTGTGTCTTTGAAGTTTCAAGACAGTCAAATCCCATCTCCCAGACGTCTTCCCAGGCCTTCCCAGTGAGAATTCATTTCTTCCCTTCCCAGGCTGAGTGGACTGTATCTGTATCACAGCACGCTGCTGGTTCTCTCACCTGGGCTCCGTTACAAGACCTGTGTGCTCTCTCTCTCCCTCTAGCCTGCTCTTGAATCTACTTCCTCCACAACCTTCTCAGGAGCTTTCTGAATGCAAATCATAATATGCCTCTCTGAGCAAATATTTTCATTGGCTTTCTGTCAGCCCCATAACTAAGTCCCAAATCCACCTTTGTGCTCTGACCGTTGCACTACAGCTTAATCTTGCACTATTCCCAGCCTCAAACCTTATACAGTCTAACTGTAAATAGTTCACTCTTCCAGGAATGTTCTCCCTACCCTCGTCCATCTGCCTGATAAGCTGCTATTTACTTTCTTGGGCTCAGTTGTCATCTCTTCCAGGAAGTTTTCATTAACCTCTCCCACTGCCCCACCTTCCACCTTCCAAAGATAGAGCTGATCACTCCTGACCTCTGTGCCTTGCAATATTGCCATTGTGCACTATTGTAATTTCCTTGGTTTACATGTCTGGGGTTAAATATTTGTTAATTCAAAGCTTAGACATTAATTTTATCTGTATATCTAGCTAGCCTTTAGGTAAACTATTTTCACTTTCGAGATGCTCAATAAATGTTGTTTCTTAATGAGTGAACAAGTAAGTGAACTGAGGAATGAATAAAGACTGCCATTACAGTTATCCACCCTCCACCTGAAAACGGTAATAATTTATTTCTATGTAGCACATGTACACTATTCTTATTCGGATAAAATTTCTTTATTGACTAAGAAAACTTTGGTTAGGAGATAAGAAAGAGACTCAAAAGGACTTAGAGGGGTGAAGAAATAACAGATTGATAGTCTGAGAGCTGCCATCATCACTGTCCAATATTATGGGGCCTTTATGAACCTGGACCAGGAGGTCCGGTCTCTATCTTTTTAAATAGGGGATTCTGATCTTCTTCAATGTTTCTGAAAAGTAGGAAAGAGGACCTACTTTATCTCAGCCACATTTCATATTTATTCTTAATACCTTCCCCTAAGTCTTCCACACCACACTCTGGAATCCTGTCATCCCCAGCACTACGTCCAGCCCAAGAAAACAACTTTCAGCCTAGGATGATTTTTTATTTCTTCCCCAATTTTTTTTTTAACTCCTGTCCTTCTTATTCTTTTGATCCGAAGGATTTGAGTTCTTGTTTTCAAGTGGTTTTCATCAGTTTCTCTTTTGGATTTTCTTATGTTGACAGAAGGTTGCATGAGGTAATCTATATCATCAAAGGCCTGTGATCGTCACGCAGTAATAGCGGAACAACCAAACAGTTGGTTACCAGGAGGTGCATGGAGCACCTCTCACAGGCTGGGACTCGGGTCTCCTGGGGCTGGCGGGGCTCATGTGGCGGAGGCAGGGCTTGCGTGGCAGAGGTGGGGCTGGGCTCACGTAGGGTGGGTCTGGGGTCCTTTGGCTTGCATAGGGCGGGTCTGGGGTTCCACTGGCGCAGTGGGTCTGGGTTTCACATGATTTTGCGCACTGGGCTTCTAGTGTATTTATATATTTTTACAGTTTATTTTCAATTTTATTTTGTGTTGGTTTCAGATGTACAGCTTAGTGATGAGACAATCATATACTAGTGTTCCCCTTGATATTTTCAGTACTCAGCTGGCACTATACATAGTTATCACAATATTATTCCCTATACTTTACTTACATCCCTGTGACTATTTTGTAATTACCAATTTGCACTTCTTAATTCCTTTACCTCTTTCACCAGTCCTCCAACCCCACTCACCTCCAGTCTGCTCTCTGTGGTCTGTGAGTCTGTTTCAGTTTTGTTTGTCCACTTATTCTGTTCCTTAGTTCCACTCATTTCAAAGGGCTTTCCTTTGGGAGTCTCAAACCACCCTGAGAGAAACGAGGACTAGAATTTTCATCCCCATTTCACAGATGAGAAAATGGAGGCTTAGAGAGGTTAACAATTTTTTTCAGGCCTCCCAGCTCATAGTTCTGGTTCCATGACAATAAAAAAAGTTTTCTTAGCCAATCAAGCAAGTTTCAACTCAGTAAAGAGAAAGAAGGAGAAACCCATGAATGTAGAGATGAGGTAAAACTTTTCATAAAGTTATTAAGTAAGAACTTTGATAGTTTTTTTCACACTATGGATCTTCAATGCCTTATCTACAATCTCTGGAATTATATGTGCTTTGAGATTTAGAAGACTTCAGATACACACACACACACACACACACAGAGAATACCTTATAATGAAACCTATTAATATTTTGCAGTACAATGTGTACAGCAGATTCATCATAAATGGAATAAAGTTTATAAATAGCTTCATGTCTGATCTTACCATCAAAGGAGCTTGCTATAGATTTGTAAAAACAATACTTTTCTGTTTTTCAGAGCTTTTTTGGACTTTAGGATCATGAAAAATATGTTATGGAATTATAATTAGACTATGAAAATGATCATTTCTCAATGTTTCCTGCTGTTGGAACGTCCCTGGCTGGCCTAGCGGACTTGTTCTCCAGCTTGCTATGGGAAAGCTGACTGGAACAAACAGTTTGCACCTGCTTGCTCGTCTTCCGTAGCTGGCTTGCCCTCAAAGGAAGGGCCTGAGCTCAGTTTGCAGCATAGTTCTACGCTTTGGGGACACCAGCCTGGGGACTCAGCTAATAAATTCTTTTTATCCCAAATCCCTAAGGGTGAAAGGAGAAAA
This sequence comes from Murina feae, assembly GCA_004026665.1. Taxonomy (NCBI): domain Eukaryota; kingdom Metazoa; phylum Chordata; class Mammalia; order Chiroptera; family Vespertilionidae; genus Murina; species Murina feae. The sequence goes on along the minus strand of PVJC01001994.1, from coordinate 68,425 downwards.
AGAAAAAGAAATTAAAATGGAATAGCAGCCTGCTTTCAACTCCATGAGAGCTGATCACACGATGAAGCCAGGGGCATCTCATTAAAAAGTCTAAGTTTGATGAAGCAATTTCATTCTGGACGCCTTAGACTAGTCAGACCTGCCATGAACTCACAATGAGGTCATTGAGATGGCTTGATCAAGGTGGAGTCCATGCATTATGACCAGTAGCAGCAATACTTATGCTCCCACCCCACCCCCATCACAGTCCCTCCCTAGGAGACAAAGCTAGGCCCTTTTCCTGTGTCAAGAGGAGATAGAACATTTTTCAAGGACACATTAGACTTGCTGTGTTTTCACAGTTGATCTTCTCTTCTGTGTACTTCAAATGGAGCAATGTCAGTTCTGCTGGCTGGCCATTCCTGGGGACCTCAGCAGTTGAATATCATGATGTGTCCAAGGTGCACTTGTCACTAGAGATGAGTAGATGAAGAGGAGGTGGGTAAGCGAGTGGCATGTACTCTGAAGTGGCCTGCCACATCTACTCTAATAAAAGAGTAATATTGAAATTGACCATTTCTCCAGGATGCCTAAGCCACGCTCACCAGCTAATCAGAGCGGCTGTATGCAGATTAACCCAGCCAAGATGGAGGCCAACCACCATGGAACTAGATCAAACAGGAGGCTTTGGTTGCACCAGGAGTAAACTGTCTGCCTAGGTCGGCTGGGTCTCTACTAAGGCAACATTGTTTCAATTATAGAAGCCATGGAGCTGAAGCAAACAGGAGGCTTCATTACCTGCCTAAGCCTTGGCTTAAAGCAACAGTGTTTCAATTATAGAAGATAAATAAATGCCAGAAACCTGATTCCAGCCAGCCTTGCTGGGACATTGGGTCAATGGGAGCTGTGGGCAGCCTGAAAGCCTGAAAACGGCCCTCAGCCCCATATCCAGGCTGCCCAGGCATCCCAGTAGGGACCCGAACGCTGAAGGGACTGTGGACAGCCTGAAAACAACCCTCAGCTCCCTCACTCAGGCTGCCCAGGTACCCCAGTAGGGACCCAAACCCTGAATGGACTGTGGACAGCCTGGAAATGGCCCTCAACTCATCACCATGGTTGGCCACACCCCAGTGGGGTGAGGGTCCACAATGGAGGGCTTGGCCAGCTTGCAAACAACCATCAGCCCCTCACCCAGGCTGGCCAGGCATGCCAGCAGGTGGACATTCCCTGAGGGGTCCCAGAATGCGAGAGGGCACAGGCCAGGCTGAGGGACCTTCCGAGTGCACAAATTTTCATGCACCAGGCCCCTAGTCTATTGATAAAGCAGGATGGTACTCTTTTTGCTGATCCCGGATAAGATGGGATATTTGAGTAACTGCCCAGCAAAAGGGAAAAGGTCCACCTTTGATGAAGGAAAGGGAAAATGCATTTGAACAAAGCTTTTTAAATGCACGTAGCCTTTTTAAAAAAATAAACTTTCTGCTCACATTTATTTATCTCAGACTCCATCCACAAAGATCTTTGAATTTTAATCAATTATTCGGTACCTTCCTTGTTATAAAGAAAAATATATATCAGGACTGCTAATCTTCCATGCTAACTTCTTTTGTGGAGTGATTCTTTATCTCTTGGTGCACCTGACAATTCAATTTTTGAAAAAAATAACTGTTTTTTGAGCACTTCCTGAGCTTGCAGCACTCTGATGCCACAGATAACCGGGTTTGAATTCCAGGCTGGCTGCTCACCAACCACGTGACTCACCAACCGCGTGAATCTGGACAAGTTACATGACTGTTACGAGATGCAATTTCCTTAGTTGCAAAAGTGGTAATAACACGTGAGAAATTTGTTGTGAGAATCAAATGAGGTAATAAAAGTGCTTACTACCTAACAGATGCTCAAGAAAGGTTTATCATAACTATATGCCTAGGGGAACATAATGGTGAATAAAACACACACTCCTTCAGTGCCCAGAAAATATATAAAGGACTTTTTGAGTGGGTTGGGTACAAAGAGAAGATAATTAGTCTATATTGCAAAATAGAGGGTGTGCATTTGATCTGGGACATAGAATATTAACAGACTGGAGAATGAGAGAGAGGAGATTGAGAAAGTGAACAATGCTTTAGGCAGAAATAAACTGTGACTCAGAGGCAGAAAAAGAACGGGAAGAGAGGAATTATACCATAAGACTCAGATTTTGCCCAATCAGTGTGCCTCAGTGGTTGAGTGTCAACCTGATGAGCCAGGAGGTCATGGTTCAGATTCCTAGTCAGGGCATATGCCAGGGTTGCAGGCTTGATTTCCAGTGGGGGGGGGGGTGTGCAGGAGGCAGCCAATCAATGACTCTCTCTTCATTGATGTTTCTATCTCTCTCTCCTTCTCCCTTTCTCTCTGAAATCAATAAAAACATATATTTAAAGGCCTAGATTTTTCCTATACTGTATAGATTGAAAATATTATCTCCTAATATCCTCACAATTTATTTGTCAAAGCAAGTATGCTGATTTGGGGTTTGAAAAATAGTCTCTCCAACATCTCATTAAAGTATCACAACACATGTAATAGGTGTGAAATTAGGTGGGAGGTTGGGGAGAGTTAGGTGTGATGGTAGAGGGCCTTGAAAGCTCCTGAAGGAAATGATGTCCTGGAAGTGTTGTTTAGTGAGGAGACCTAGTGGACCTGAGTGGTATGAGTTTGGGAAGGTTCTGCCATTAATGTGCAGAATGAGTTCCAGGGCAGAGAGACAAACAATGCAGAGAGCAAGGGGGTTCAATCAGGGGGTTATTGCAGCTAAGCAGAATAAATAAAAATCATACAACTTTCCAAATACAACACTAACAGACATGAGTTTGCAGCCGGAAGAGCTACTTCAGGAAGCAGACTTTTGACTAGAAGATCAATCAGGACTCAGTGTGGTTCTGCTCGTGTCCAACTCATGACCCACCTCCAACTCTACCCCTACCTCTACTCCATCCCACCCCTGCCATAGGGCTTGATCTGACTGCTGGGGACGCAGCCACTCATCTCCGGTGATAGTGTTTGGCCCTCTCAACATGTAGCAATTCTAGACATGAGTCACCATGCTTTGCTACCACCACTAATAAAGTTATTCTCATTATAAAATACCTCCAAATGGGGAGAGGATCTCGCAAGACTAGAGCATTTGAAATAGATAAGGCAAACTAACAAAAGAGGTTTGAAAGCACCTATTAGGTAAAGCTAGCTCCAAACAACTGTATGTGATTAGAGGTTTGTAATCAATGTAGACGGTGGTTGGTCTATCTTTACCTGCCTATACGTCTGCCTTCTTGCCTGCCTGCCAGCCATTTCCCCTTCCTTCTAAGAGGTGAGACCAGCCCAACTGTTTTGTTGTATTTGAAGTTTGGGAGAAAATACAGGAAACTTAGGTAACTTGAATATGGTTTGAAATGTGCTCCCATAAAGTGGTAACTCAAATACTTTAAAAGGCCTTCCTAACAGCTAATCATTTTAGGTATGGTAATTTCCCCACCCCATCACACCACCCCCCTCCACTTATGTCACAAAAAATTTTCTACTGAACTGATCAAGGTTAGCAAAATGTTTCTAAATCCATGTACCTGGAAAGTCCCATTATTTTTTCTCTAGTACGTTTGAGTTTTCCTCTAGGGAAATAATTCTGCTCCTCTCCTCTCTGAAGGTCAGCCCTGAGTGCCTAGCACAAATTGCCTGCAGCTACCCTGTTATGCCTAGAAGCACCCTCCAAAAGGAATTAAATGCATTCAGAAGGTCTGCTATTCTCTTTAATGAAAGGAGCAAGGTTGTAAGGAAGAGATGCTTCAAGCATTGGGTACTCCCTGACTATAAGACAAACTCTTGGCTGCTGGTCAGAGTGAGGTGATGAGAGCTGTGCTCTCAAGGGGAACGGTAGACTTCTCTGTCCACCCTGGCCTTAGCAGAGGCTGGCTCAGGATTTGTTTTATGGGCCAATTCTTGAAAGCAATTCAATTTGGGAAGAACTTTATATAAGACTAGGGAACTGGTGCACAAATAAATTTGTGCACTCAGGGGGTCCCTCGGCCCGGCCTGTGCCCTCTCACAGCCTGAGACCCCTCAGGGAATGTCCACTGGTGTGCCTGGCCAGCCTGGGTGAGGGGCTGATGGCAGTTTGCTTATAAATCATTGCACCTTTCTAAAAGAGAAAAGGTCCCACATGTCTATTTCACTCATTTAGTCTTCTCTCATCCAGATCCTGATTTCACAATTCCTCATTACCTTGTTTTCCTCTAATGCAATTTTACTTGGTTCAATAAGTAGTTGAAAAATTATTCTTAACAATTACTAGGATCATTAATCTCCTGCCACTTCCCCGCCCACCCCACACACCCCGAGGCCCACCACCCACCCCAAGTGCCCCGCCCACCCCAATGCCTGCTCCGCACCTGCCTGCTCCGCACCCGCCTCCACCTCCAGTGGTTGTGCTGCCAGCCTCCATCTTGGCTGAGTTAATTTGCATACAGCCACTCTGATTGGCTTGTGGGCATGGCTTGGTTGGTGGGTGTGGCTTAGGCATCCCAGAGAAATGGTCAATTTCAATATTACTCTTTTATTAGAGTAGATGCTGAAGCAGGCATTGATACAATTTGCAAACAGAGAGGTTCTGACTGGTATAGGACTTGCCTACCTGAGAATTTATCTTCTTTTAAGTTCTACCTCTCTTAAAATTAATCATTGTGCCTGGCATTCAGCTCATTCTGCCCTCTGGGAGAAAGACATGTGGGTCTCTTTAAATGCTGTCCAGGGGTCTCTTTAGCATTTAGAATTCACTTTAAACTGGCCACCTAATTCCACAGTCCCTAAGAGTTATTTCCTGCAAAGGCCTGAGACATTGTACAAGTGAGTACATCCCTCCCCCTGTATTCATCACCATTCTCTACAGGTGAGTTACAGCATACCAGGAACAATCCATACCAGCCACTGGTAGTGAGATGTTCATTGTCATCTGCCTGGTGAGTGAACCAATCCCATTAGAATAGGAGTAGAATAGGATTCTGAGAACCACTCAATTATGTCAAGTTGGTTGACATGTCTTCTATGTGCTTACTGATTTTTGCCAACTTGTTCTGAAGTCAATTCCTAAGGGAGGAGTATTAAAATTTCAACACATAATTCTGAATGTGTCTATTTTTTCAGTTCTTTCAGTGTTTGTTTTAAGTATTTGAAGCTCTATTATTAAATATATACACTGAGTGGCCAGATTATTATGACCACTGTGATGAACAGCAGCCCGAAGTTTTATATTATTTTATATTAAAGAAAAAAATCACTTCTATGGTCATGGTAAACAACCTGCTTCCCTGTTTATAATGGACTGGCCCTCTAGCAACTTCAGCATGAAATTATAGCTAATTTGCCTACAAACGTCAGGTGGTCATAACAATCTGGCCACTGAGTGTACATGTTGAGGGTTGTTATGACATCTTAATGAATTGACCTACTTATAACTATATAATATTCCTTTCTATCTCCAGTAACATCTCTTGTTATGAAGTCTACTTTGTTTGATATTAATATCATCACTCTGGTTTCCTTTTTATTAGTGTTTGCATAGTTAGGTTTTCCTCACCTTTTTTCTTCAGTCTGTCTGGGTTATTTAAAGTAAGTTTCTTACAGACAATATATGGTTGTCCTTGCTTTTTTATCCAAGATGACAATTTCTCTTTTAATTGGAATGTCCAGACTGTTTATATTTGAGGAAATAATGGTTATCATTAGGTTAAAATTGAGTAAATTGCTGTTTGTTTTCCACTAGTCCCCTCTGTTCTTCGTTTCCTTCTTCCTCTTTTTTCTCCTTTTCAAATTTTTATGCTTTATTGTCTCCTTTGAGCTTCACTCCTGGTTTATTAGCTATACTCCTTTAGTTTTTTGTTGTTATTGTTGTTGATTTTCTCTGAGTGCTCTAGGATATGTATTTTACAAGTTTAGCTTATCATAGCCTACCTTCAACTTTACATACAGCATGAAATCTTCTATTTTCCCAATAGTTCTTGATGTCATTCATTTTAATTTTACATATGTAGGAACACTAGAGTTAAAGAATGAGAAAAAAAGTTTTATATTATTCACATATAGTCCATGTCCAGTGTCCTTTGTTATGCCAAATCCCCACCTGGCATCACCTTCTTTCTGCCTGAAGAACTCCTTTGACATTTTTTGCAGTGAAGGTCTCTGGCTTTTGTTTGTGTGAAAAAGTTGTGTTTTCTTCCAGTGCTTTAAAGATGTCACTCCATTGTCCCCTGGCTGCATAGCTTCTCACAAGGTGTGCTCTTATTCTATCTCGTTTCTTACTTCAGGCTGCTGTTCATCACAGTTTTTCTTTTTCTTTGGTTTTTTCTTCTTCTCAAGAATAAGCCATTTTATTTTTAATTTTGTTTTATTGTTTAAAATATTACAAAGAGTAGTACATATGTCTCCTTCCCCCGCCCCTTGACCTTTCCCTGGCCTCCCCTAGCTTCCCCCCCCCCACCCCATGTCTTGTGTCCATTGGTTATGCATGCATGCATACAAATCCTTTGGTTGATCTCTTACCCTCCCCCCAAACCTCCCCAGCCGGCTGTAGTTCAACAGTCTGTTCAGTGCTGCTCTGCTTCTGTGTCCATTTTTGTTCATCAGTTTATATTGGTCTTTATTATTCATAAATGAGTGAGATCATGTGGTATTTTTCTTTCATTGACTGGCTTATTTTACTTAGCATAATGATCTCCAGTTCCATCCATGCTGTTGCAAATGGTAAGAATTCCTTTTTTTTTTCCCCACAGTTTTTCAACAAGTTAACAATAATTCGCCTTATGTAGTTTTCTTTCTATTCCTTCTGTTAGAAGTTTAAGAATCTTGGATCTATAGGTTTTTCATGTAAGTTAAATTTTGGAGATTTTCAATCATTATTTTTTCAAATACATTTCCCCCCCTCTCTCCTCTCTTCTTAGAACTCCATTTACCATATGCTAGACCATTTGATATTTTCTTGAAGGTCTGATTGTGGTAAAAATGTTTTCTCACTGTGTTCCATTTTTAATAATTTCTAGTCATAGGGATTCATATCACTAATTTTTTTATTGCCTTCTTTTTATACCTTCTAGCCCTTTCATCATTACACTCATGTTTTCCTTTATACTCTGTAGCACATTGAGCATTGTGAATCACAGACATTGTGAATTTTTAAATTTATTTATGGGTGCTGGGTTGTGTTGCATTCTTTTAAATAATTGTGCACTCTGTACTGACATGCAGTCAAGTTAAGCAGTTTGATTCGTTCAAGCCCCGTTAAAAGTTTTGTCAGGCTGGGCCTCAGAAGCCTTTGTTTTAGGGCTAACCTGGCCCGACTAAGAAAGTGGTACCCTCAGAGGACTCTCTCTTATGTCCTGTGTATTAGTGTCCTTTCTGCTCTGACTAATAGGAATGTGACCATTTCTCAGCCCTGTGTGAACTCCAAGAATGGCTCAGCTTTTTCCTTGTTTTCCTTTTTCCAGCCTGTGGTTTTCACTCCATACACTCACTGGTCAGTACTCAGTGGAAGATTCAGAGGGGCTGGTCTGGATCTCCAGGGCTTTGTCTTTGTGCATTTCCCTTATTTCTGGTCCTTGGCCCACCCATTCTGGTTGCTTGGCCTCCCTGGAATCTGATCTGCATCTCCTCACCTCGGTGGGGCTGCTGCACCCTGTCTGGGCTTCCCCTCTGCTGCACTGTGGTCTGAAACTGCATCCAGAGGCTCCTAACACTATCTTCATGTTTTTGGATTCTTTTTTCTTTTTGCTTTTCCAGTTGGGTATTTTTTGCTTCTTCATATTTCATATCTTTGACTTGATTCTTGTAATCCTCTAGTCTGCCATTGGATCTCTGTACATTATTCTTTATTTCAGTCAGTATATGCTTAATTTCTAGCTGGTCCTTTTTAAATTTATCGGCAGTCTCTAGAAAATTCTTGAAAAACGTTATAACCGTGGTTTTGAACTCTATATGCAGTCATTTGCTTTCCTCCATTTCTGTCATTTGTGATCTGTTTATTTGTCTTCACATTTTGGCTGCTTCACTGCATTGATAGAGTGGCTTTCTGTGCTAGATGTCCTATAGGGCCCAGTTGCTCAGCCTCCCCAATTACCTGAGATGGACACTCTTGTTGCACCGCTTTTTGGCTTTGTGCACAGTCTTGTTGTAGCTAAGCCTTGATTATTGTTGGTATCACTGAGAGGAATTGACCTCCAGGCCACTTGGCTGTGAGAATCAGCTGTGTATGTGGTAGGAGAACTTCTGTGCTGGAGATACCCTTATGGGGCAAGACTTGCTTCAGTGGGGCTTTGGTGCCCACTGAGTCTGCCCCCTGAGTGTGTCCCTTATGGATCTGAGGAGTTGTAGACCGGGTGGTCCCACTCTGACCACTGGGTACATTGGCTCTTGGAACTCTAAGGAGATGCTCTTTTAGCTTCTGCCTGAGGCTTCCCAGCCTTTTATATGCAAAAGCCTCTGCATGCAGCTTGGGTGGGGCGGGGTCTCGGGGAAACAACAGGGCAGAGCAAACAGCTATGGCTGATTCTCAGCCCTGCCCTAAGAGGCACCGGGTCTCAGTGACCCTCGGCACCACCAAGAGAGAGCTGCTTGGAGATCCTCCCAGTGCCAGATGGTGCCAGACGGTTCCAGACAGTCCAGCTTCTCCCCGTATGAGTCTGGGTCCCCAGAAACTCACCCAGAACTGGAGTTCAGAGCCATCGGGAGCTTGTGCCTCCCTCCAGTATGAAAAAGGCAACCGCATCCTCAGCTCCCAGCCCTTTCCGCGAGCCTCCTTTGTCGCACACATCTCTGTACCTCTGCACTTTACTTCTGTACCTCCTCTGAGTCTCACTCTCTTTCTAGTTGTAGAATTTCCACTCAGCCAGCCTTCATGTGGGTCTGGGTGGTGTCCGTTCTTTCTTAACATTGTGGTTGTGAAATGGTTGTTTGAGGCAGCAATTCTCAGTGTTTACCTATGCCACCATTTTGGTTTCTCCTGAACTTGTTTCTTAACTTTAGCTAATGAGTAGGAGAGTTGGGGTCCTAATTAGAAACAGATGGTACATTCCAAGGGTTTAATGAAAGACAAGTAAATATAGACACTGTTGACATATTTGTGGGCAGCATTATGAGGACCAACAAGAACCCAAGGACCAGCACGAATGGGGGAAGGGGAAATTTTAGGATTCCTTGATCTAAAGGGATAAGAAGAAGAATGGTGAAACCAGAGCCAACATGACACCTAGAGTCCTGCAAGAGGGGCCACTCGACAGAACCTATGACCGGAGAGGGGCTCAGACATTGAGATGGGGTAAAGGGAGGTCTTAGTTGAGGTCCTTAGAAGCAGTTCTCAGAAGCAGAGCCTGAGGTGAAGCCTCATAAATAAGTGGATGATTGAGGAAATGCTGTCTGGAGACACACATAGGAGAATAGGGAACCAAGAGTGGGAAGGGGAGAAAGTCTTGCAAGAGAATAGATTCAAGCAATGTCTATCCTTAGCACAGCCCTACAGATTTTTCTGGTGTGAAATCATACCCCAGGGCTGTCACACTCCAGAGTTTGTCCCACCTCAGATCAAAGGAGCTGGACTTTCATCCTCTTGTACTAGTCACTGGCTAACCTCCCAGGGACACAAACTCCCAGGTACTCCTAGCTCTCTACCTGTACTGGATGAAGTAACTCAGACAGCTCAATGGTGGTTTTCTGGAGAGAGTTGAAGCTGTCAGGCAACAAAAGCAAAGGACACAGAAGCTGGGAAATGAACACACAGAACAGTCATTTGGGCATAGCACCCATAGTGTTAACTACAGGGGAGGGAGAAAATAAATACCCCAACCCATACACTCTCCATTCATCTCCCACTGGCCATACCCAACTAGGACCTGGAGAGCAAGGCAACCCATGTGATGCAGGCCTTAGGCTAACATCATCCATGCTCCAAAAAAGGACTCAGGCAACTGTGAGCTGCTGCCACTCACTCACTCATCAAAGTGAATTCAGCATTTACTAAGTGTAGAGCTCTGCATGGTATTTGATGTTTAGACATCAAAAGAGCTTCTCCTAGTTGGAAAACCAGAAGAGTTCTTGGATGGAGGACCAGTCAGTCATGGGGAAAAACTTAAAAATACATATTATCTGACAAGATTCTCCTTGAAACCAAGCTTGAGAAAATTTGAAAATGCTTGTCAAGAGTAAAAAATTGTTAAGAAAAATTAAGTGTAGCATCCAGTGTTATTAACTCACAGTGTACAAAAATATTAATGATATTTTCTTAAAAGTACAAAATGTACCTTTTTTTATATTGGACAAAACTCCCATGAACAAATTAGGAAGGGAACATTTCTGGCAAAATAGATAATGCTGAAAGCACTCATATGATAGATGCCTCATCATAATAACCTCTGATGAATGCCCATTATTCTTAATCATAGTGTATTGATTGGTAGATTTTCATTAATTACAATAATATTTTGTAGATCTATGGATCCTTTCATCCCTCATTTTCAAAGTGCTTTATAACTAGTTATTAATTCCTCCTTCAATATCCTAGGGACACATTTAAAGGTAACTTTTAGCAAAGCCAGGACTGATGCTCAGAATCCTATACTCTTCTAAACTTTTCTTATACTAAGACCCACACTTTAGTTTTGTTGCCTGAAGCTTTGGAATGAGGAGCAACCAGTTCCCAAGTTATACCCAGAGGGGAACCCAATAGAGGTGAATTCTTCATATGCTATCAAAGGAAGACATTCAGGGTGTGGGAAAGACCCTAAATGGTGGTGGCATTAGCAGCTGGCATGACCTGTTGTGTAAACTGGACCCCACATGGATTTATAGGAGATGTTCACTAAAGTGCTCAATATCAGCTTTTATAATAGGAGAGAGGTGCTCTCTCCAGCGACCCAACTCCACTCAAGGTACAGGGGAAGACAGTGGGAGAATCTCGGCACAAGAGTCCAGGGACTGCACTGCCAGTATTGGTTCTACCTCTGCTTGGCTTGTGACCTGGAGTGAGTCATGTCACAATTCTGAGCCTTTATTTCTTCATCCACAAATTAGTTTGGATTAATTTGGAGCAATATGTCACAAATGGGCAGCCTGCATGACAACATTGGCTAATAGCCCTGTTTTCTTTGGCCTCACCAGTGTTTTTTAAAAGCCATGTATTTCTAGCTTGCTTCAGCACTCACCATTCCTTATTACCTTAGACCTAGTCTTCCTCATCAATTTCTGTCACTTTCCTGGGCTCTGTAGACAGTGAGGTTGCAATGCCTGACTGAGCTGATCTCTGATGCTGCTTCCAACTCCGATGCTCAGAGAATCTGGGTCCTAAGCCTCAGCAATCAGGTAAGAGAATAATTACAGGACTAGGAAGTTTTAGATAGAGTGTGTGTATGTGTTAATACTTTCCAGATTCTTCCATCTGTGCGCTGATAATGTAATTTCTTAGGCCTCTTCCTATGGATCTGGATAGCCAAGCTCTCCATTGCATTCACAGAATTAGCCTTTCCTGTCTCTTGTTCACCGCAAGTGATGTCGTGTGACTTAGATCCTTGATTTATCTTCTAAACCTTTCCCATTGACTCTTGGAGGCCCCCTAAGGGAAATAACCCACAAAGCAAAAGAACTTGTCTGGGACCAGGGCTGGAAGCAATGATAGAGGAAAGGGGTTGAGGAGAAAGGTAGACACTATTGAAGAGTTTCCCCCAAAATTTAAGTGACAAAGGACCCATAGAGGCAGGCTAGTTATTTGTAGCATTCTCTTTTTGTAGATCCCCAAACTTTTGATTCTTTCACAAGCTCTAGTCCTTACCAACTGCTTGTGAAGTAGAGTAGGTTTCACTAAGTTCTCTGGCAGGGCTTGCTGTTTGCAAGGGAATTTGTTTCTGTTGACCTGAGGGCCCACAGCTGCCGTGGGCCCTTGGGACACAGGCGCTCTGTACAATGCAGCCTTGTGTTGTAGAAACTTCCCCCACACATGTCTGCACACAGGAGTTCTGTCATTAACACGGGCTTGGTCATGGGGTGGGATACACAAAGGGTGGGGGAAATGACTTCTTTCTCAAAAGCTTTCTTTTTATAAGCTTGTTCCCACCCCACCCCCACCCCCACTTCCCCACCCCCCACCCTCCCCGACAACCTGGAATTTTCTTCTGTGGCTGAAAAAAACATACTTCTCTTAAACATGACTCAGGCAGTTGTGTGTCCTCAGGGGTCTGTTGGCCAAACAGATCAGGGAGACAAGCATGGAAAAGGACACAAACACAGATTCAAATTGAGAAGCTGAATCCGTGAGCCACAGAATGATTGTGGTTTAGCCCTCAACTTTCCTTTCTTAAATGGTAATTATCTCCCTAATAGAAGTCAGTCGCAGTCACAGTGGAAAACAAAGGGAATCACCTATAACCTCACCTGTAACCTCAGGGCCCCAAGATTCCATGTTAGCACGTTTTCTGGAGACTTTTTCCTGGGCAAAGAAATATCTCTTTAACTATAGTTGAGATCATACTGGCCTCGTCTCTTCAAGTCACGCGTTCCTTTTCAGGACATTATGAAATTTCTCTGAGGGAAGATAGAAGGCTTATGTCACTTTTAATTTATTTGTAATATGATTTTCAGCGATTTAGGGGAGATGGGAACATTTGTCCATAGGGTTTCAGCCATCCAGAGAGGAGATTCATTCCTTCCTAAAAAATGCCAAGAGTTAGAGTTTTATTGAACTTAAACTGTGGAGCCAAAATCTCAAATTCTTGCCCATATACATCTTTGATATGATTTCTAGCCATCTGCTCAGATTCACTATTAATAAAAATGCTTGGGAAAATACCTCAATTTTCCTATTCCTACTATTATCTTCTAAAAACCTCTGAGATTTTACTTAAAACCACTCAATTTTAAAGCCACCCTGGGAGAAGTCCCAGTGTACTGCCATATACAAGGATTTCATCCTGGGACCATATACAAGTGGTATTATGGGGAGGAGGAAAGGATACACATAAGAGAAGAAAAAGTTAATAAGTATTTTTAGTGTTAAAAAATCAATGAAAATGACGTATGTGCTAGGTAACCATATGTTCAGCCTCAAGTTTTAAACAGATTGCAAAGCACCATGGGTTTCAGCAAGAGAGCCAGTACCCTGCAAACACATTTCCCTTGTTAGATCCATCTTCGCGAGCAGAGCAGTAGTTGAGGAATTCTATAAGGACAGAAGACCAGCAATACCAGGAGCGATGGATCTTGCGCTGCCCCAACATGGTCAATCCCAGATTATGGGTGTAAAGACCCCAGATGCTGCCACACAAAGCAGTTCTTAAGGGTATAAGGTGTTCTGGCTCGTGGTCCTTGATTGAAATATGCACTGGAACCACACTGATGACTCCCTTTCCATGGAGTAGATACAGGCATGCTCGTGGCTGACCCCTCCACAGTTTAGCGTGAAATCAGGAGGCAGAGAAAATGTAAGGCAAAGCTGTTTTATCAGGAAAGTAGCATTAAGCACAATTAGGAAAACTTCCCAAACAGCCCAGTAAATAACATTTTTCAAAATTCTCACACCTAATTCATTCATGCATCGGAAAACGGGTGATTTGTCTGAAACTGAGCATTCGCTAGAGCGACATAGTGCTCTGGGGCATTAATGCTTAAGAGCTTTGCTGAAATTCAGAGAGAACCAAGGGAAGGTGGGGGACCTCTTGTCTGCTCCTTGAATGGACCTCCCCTTCCTCAGAGTCGGGGCCACTGCTGCTCCTGCCTGTAGTTTTAGTTGCCAAATCTGATTGAGGCAGGAAGCATCCCGCCCTGACTCCCAAGGACTGCCTGATGCCTGGTGGGCTCTTGGGGTCAACCGTGGCTGGATTAGATGGAACCAGGCTTGGGCTTATGCAAAGTCCCAGTGGCTGCTGCTCACCTGGCCATATTGCTAAAAACAGAGCATCAGGTTGCATGCCTGAGCCCCTAGAGGCACGAATCCAGAGGTTCTCTTGGGAACTTCTTTCCCCTGAAAAACATAGTTATTTAGAAAATTGAAAACATTTTTACTTGTCTTTTCTTATCACCCAAACAAAATCTGTTCATTGTAAAAAAAATTTTTTTTATAATAACGATATGTACCAGGGGCAAAAAGGAAAAGAGAAAAACTCATCCACTGACTAGAGATAACTACTAATTTTTTTAAAGATTTTCTAATGTAGGAAGTATTCTTTTTAAAAAATATCTATATCTTTATTGATTTCAGAGAGCAAGGGAGAGAAAGAGACAAATAGAAGCATCAATGATGAGTCAGAATCATTGATCAGCTGCCTCCTGCATGCCCCTCACTAGGATCAAGCCCACAACCCGGACAGGTGCCCTTGACTGGAATCAACTCGGGGACCCTTCAGTCCACAGGCCAGCGCTCTATCCACTTAGATGTTAATATTTAATATTGATCCTGTTTACACATATTTATATGAGGATCTGTATATTTTAAGATACTATATTAAGTATAGTATATTAAATATAATATAATATAATATAATATAATATAATATAATATAATATAAGAGTAATATTGAAATTGACCATTTCTCCAGGACACCTGAGCCACACCCACCAGCCAATCAGAGCAGCTGTATGCAAATTAACCCAACCAACATAGAGGCTGGCAGTCACGGAGCTAGAGTAAACAGGAGGATTTTGTTGCACCAGGAGTAAACTGTCTGCCTAGGCCAGCTGGGCCTCTCTCTGCTCATGGCAGCATAGTTGCAATTATAGAAGCCACGGAGCTGAAGCAAACAGGAGGCTTCGTTACCTGCCTAGGCCTCGGCTTAAAGCAACAGTTTCAATTATAGAAGATAAATAAACGACAGAACCTGATTCCAGCCAGCCTTGCTGGGACGTTGGGTCAGTGGGAGCTGTGGGCAGCCTGAAAGCCTGAAAACGGCCCTCAACCCCTCACCCAGGCTGCCCAGCACCCCAGTAGGGACCCAAAACCTGAAGGGACTGTGGGCAGCCTGAAAACGGCCCTCAGCCCCTTACCCAGGCTGGCCACACCCCAGTGGGTTGAAGGTCCACACTCGGGGGCTTTGCCAGCCTGCAAACAGCCATCAGCCCCTCACCCAGTCTGGTCAGGCATGCCAGCAGGTGGACATCCCCTGAGGGGTCCCAAACTGCAAAAGGGCACAGGCCGGGCTGAGGAACATCCCAAGCGCACAAATTTTTTTGCACCGGGCCCCTAATATAATATAATATAATATAATATAATATAATATAATATAACATAATATAATAGGGGCCTGGTGCATGAAATTTTTGCACTGGATGGGGTGGGTTCCTCAGCCCAGCCTACCCCCTCTCACATATTGGGAACCCTCAGGGCATGTCCTAGTTACAGCTTAGGCCTGCTTCCCGCTCCCCTTGGGGAGCAGGCCTAAGCCAAAGAGTGTCCTCCCTTTTGGGGAGGTGACCAGGCTAATCAGGGGAAGCCACCAGCCCAATCACCCTGCTGTTGCAGCCACTGCCAATCACCGCAGCCACCAAGGTGTTTCCATCAACACAGACTCCAGTCCCTTCACCATGACAAAATGAAAACTTTCTTTAGGCATTTTCAAGATGTGTATTTCATAGGATATGACATTTCTTTCTTTCCTTCTTTTTTATCTCACCTGAGGATATGTTTTCATTGATTTTTAGAGAATGTGGAAGAGAAGGAAAAAACAGAGAGAAACATCAAAGTGAGAGGAACATTTTGATTGGTTGTCTCCTGCATGAGCCTGACCTGGGTCCCGTCCAGTGAGAAGCCTGAAACCTAGGTACATGCCCTTGGTCAGAATTGAACCCAGACCCTGCAGTCAGCAGGCTGAGGCATTATGCACTGAGCCAAACCGGCTAGAGCAGGATATGACATTTCTTAGCCCTCCAGCAGTGGACCTTCATTTTTTTTCTCCAGGAATGTGGTGGAAAAACCCTAGATCACGTTTTTGGATTTTTACTATCCAAGTTACTAAGAATATTACCAGTGGCATTCAGGAAGCTTAGCCAATGAGCAGTAAGAAAAGGTGTTTCCTCTGTAGTTCACTCTGATCACTGGCTCCACCCTTGCCCCTCCAATCCCAGCTCCAACCCTGTTCAGGCCTGCAGCCTCTGGCCAAGGCTTCAGGTCTGGGCAGGGGACCCCCAGGCCTCTCCAATCATGTGCTCCACCCCTGCACCACTATAGCCTCTGGCCAAGGCTGCAAGCCTGGGCAGAGGACCCTCAGGCCCCTGAGTTCGCCAGCTCTGCCCCTGCCCCTCTATAGTCTCTGGCCAACGCTACAGGCCTGGGTAGGAAGCCCTTAGGTCACTGCCATCACCAGCTCCACCCTTGCCCCACTGCAGCCTATGGCCAATGCCACAGGTCTGGGCAGAGGACCCCCAGACCCCTTCATTGCTGGCTCCACCTGTGCCCAGATCCTTGTGATTGCAGGTTCTGCCCCTGCCCCTCTGATCACCAACTCTGCCCCTGTCTAGGCCTTGAGATTGTCAGCTCCACCCCTGCTCCACTGCAGCCTCTGGCCAAGGCTACAGGCTTGGGCAGGAGACCCCTAGGCCCCGCCATTGCTGGCTTCACCCTTGAGCCTCTGGCCAAGGCTGCAGTCCTGGGCAGGGAACCCCAGACCCCTGCATTGCCGGCTCCATCAGTGCCGAGATCCCTGTGATTACAGGCTCCACCCCTGCCCCCTCTGATTGCCTGTCCCACTCCTCAGGACCCCGCCTCCCCCGCCACTGCCTGGCTAACAGGCCTGACCACTTCAGTGGTGGGGCTGAGCTGGACTGGGTGCCGCCACCTTGTGGCTATGGGGACGGCCATCTTTTGTGATGGAGTGATGCCTAATTTGCATATTACTCTTTTATTAGATAGGACCAGGGACCGGGTGCACAAAAATTTGTGCACTGGCGGAGGAGGGGGTCCCTCAGCCCAGCCTGTGCCCTCTCGTATTCTGGGATCCCTCAGGGGATGTCCACCTGCTGGCATGCCTGGCAAGCTTGGGTGAGGAGCTGATGGCTGTTTGCAGGCTGGCCAAGCTCCCCTGTGGGGAACCTCACCCCATGGGGGTATGACCAGCCTGGGTGAGGAGCTGAGGCCAGTTTTCAAGCTGTCCATAGCTCCCATTGACCCAATGTTTCAGTGAGGCTGGCTGGAATCTGGTTTCTGGGGTTTATTTATCTTCTATAATTGAAACTTTGTTGCCTTGAGCGGAGGCCCAGCCGACCTAGGCAGGCCGTTTCCTCCATTGCTGGTACAATGGAAGCCTTCTGTTTGCTCTAGCTCCATGGCTGCCAGCCACCATCTTGGCTGGTTTAAATTTGCATACAGCCGCTCTGATTGGCTGACAGGCATGGCTTGGCTGGTGGGCATGGCTTAGGTGTAACAGAGTGAAGGTCAATTTGCATATTACTGTTTTATTAGATCAGATAATATAATATATTGAATATAATATATTAAAATATATTATATTTGTAACTTGTATTTTATACTTAGTATGTGAAGATCATCTTTCCATGTCATCAACTATTCATTCCAGAAGGCTGCCCCACAGTGACTTCAGCTCCGAAATGCACCACCCATCTACAGACTCATCTTTTTTTTTCTTTTTTTAAAAATTATTATTACATAAAGTTTTACAAAGATTAGTACATATATCTCTTTTTTCCCCTGCCCTTTCCCCAGCCTCCCCTACCCCCCAGTGTTTTGTGTCCATTGGTTATGCTTAAATGCATGGCCCAAAGTCCCTTGGCTGATCTGTTACCCCCCCCCCCCGCAATGTCCCTGTCCTTGTTGCTGTAATTTGACAGTCTGTTTGATGCTGCTCTGCCTCTGTATCTATTTTTGTTTACCAGTTTATAATAGTTATTATTATCCATAGATGAGTGAGGACATGTGGTATTTTTCTTTCATTGACTAGCTTATTTCACTTAGCATTATGTTCTCCAGTTCCATCCATGCTGCTGCAAATGCTAAGAACTCCTTCCTTTTTACAGCAGCATAGTATTCCATTGTGTAGATGTACCACAGTTTTCTAATCCATTCATCTGCTGATGGGCACTTAGGCTGTTTCCAAGTTTTAGCTATAGTAAATTGTGCTGCTATGAACATAGGGATGCATATGTCCTTTCTGATTGGTGTTTCTGGTTTCTTAGGATATATTCCCAGAAGTGGGATCACAGGGTCAAAAGGGAGGTCCATTTTTAATTTTTTGAGGAAATTCCATACTGTTCTCCACAGTGGCTGCACCAATCTGCATTCCCACCAGCAGTGCACGAGTGTTCCTTTTGCTCCGCATCCTCTCCAGCACTTGTCATCTGTTGATTTGTTGATGATAGCCATTCATACAGGTGTGAGATGGTACCTCATTGTTGTTTTGATTTGCATCTCTCAGATGATTAGTGACTCTGAGCATGTTTTCATATGTCTCTTGGCTTTTACAGACTCATCTTGAGATATAGGGAAGACTATTGAGCATTCCGCTAAGAAGAGGTGTCCAATCACCTCAAAACATTTCAAACAGGACTTTTACAGATAGATGCAAAAGGAACAGGGCAGAAAATGAAGCAAGGACAGAGGAGCACCCAGGGGCTCATCACTGAAAGCCACTGCACATGATAGGAAAGCGACAGGGCTGAGGCTACAGGTGAAGAGGTGCTCATTGACAAAGTGTCTCCTGATCAGCAAGGATGAAGAAGAAAGGGCCACTTTCCTGCAGATGGAGTCATGCTAGCCTGGCACCACTCTGTGATGCTGGGCCATTTCCCTAACTCTTCCTTCTAACCAAGCGGAGGTCAAGGAGAAAGGGTCCACTTTGCTCTTGAAGTGAGACTTAGAAAGATTATGGTCTTTACCAAAAAAAAGATCATTGTTGAGTCAGAGAGAAGAGGCAAGTCCAGGGCAGACTGAGCAGGAAGCCCAGAGCCTGTAACAGAAGAGCTTGCATCTATCTCCAACACTTAAATTTTCAGGGACATTAAAAACCTTCCAAAATCATGACTGCTCTTGAAGCACACCAGGCACTTTTGTTTCTCCACAGCAACCACCCTCCACTGAAAGGTAAACCCAGGAATCAGGGTTATCTTTTCTGGGTTCTGTTCAGTGCTTAACTCACTGTTGCTAAAGGCTTGACAATTCCCCTTAGTTACCCTTTTTCAGCCCATGTGGAGGATGGTCTTCTATAAGTGGGGACATCAAGATGGAGCTGGGTATTGCAATGCCTGCATAACTAATTCTGTTTGAGCACAAGTTCTCTTTCCCAACTTTGGAATCAAGCCAGGCCAGCGATTGTGACTGGGGACTTCCAAAGTTCTGGCAACTGTTTCTTTGAGAATCATTTCTGCTTTCTTCTCATTTTGCTTAGCAAGAGAAATTGCTAGGGCTCAGTTGTCTATTAAGTTGCTCAAGGTGAATGTTGGCAACACAATTTGTAATTTTCTTCTGCCATATTGTTGCTCAACCACAGATACTGTGGGAATGATCTGGTTCTACCAGCACTATCTTCCTTGATAACTGTGAAATAATCTATGCTTTCTAATTGATCTGATTTTGAGAGGAGTTAAAATGGATAGTAATTAGTTAGAAAAACAACATAATAATATCATTTATTTTGATAGACATTTTTTGAAAAATAAGGAATGAAAAAATTTTTCAATTTTATTTATGTGAATCCCACATTCATTCATTCATTCATTCATTTATTCCTTTATTCAATAATCATGCATTAAGCTCTGCCATAGTGCTGGGTGTTTTAGGGGATGCAAGGATGAAAAAGGGCACAGTTCTGTCCCCTTACTACCTAATAAGGAGATAAAAAAATGTTCATAGCCCTAACCAGTTTGGCTCAGTGGCTAGAGCATCGGCCTGCGGACTAAAAGGTCCCAGGTTAGTCAAGGGCATGTACCTTGGTTGCGGGCACATCCTCAGTAGGGGGTGTGCAAGAAGCAGCTGATTGATGTTTCTCTCTCATCAATCTTTCTAACTCTCTATCCTTCTCCCTTCCTCTCTGTAAAAAATCAATAAAATATATTTTTTAAAAAATGTTCATAAGTAAGCACATAGTGTAATTTAATCAATGAACTAGAGGAGACTGCTCTTGTCCTTTGAACTTACAGTGTCCCAGATGTCTGGAGCAAAAGGGCTCAGATAGAGATGTTTGCTGTGTACAAAGACAGTTATATTAAATACTAGGGGCCCGGTGCACAAAAATTTGTGCACGGGGGCGGGGGGGGGTACTTCAGCCTGGCCTGTGCCCTCTCGCAGTCTGGGATCCCTCTGGGGATGACCACCTGCTGGTGTGCCTGACCAGCCTGGGTGAGGGGCTGATGTCTGTTTACAGGTTGGCCAAGCTCCCTAGTGGAAACTCTCACCCCATGAGGGTGTGGCAAGCCTAGATGAGAGGCTGAGGGCAGTTTTCAGACTGGCCACAGCCCCTTCAGGATTCAAGTCCCTACTGGGGTGCCTGGCCAGCCTGGGAGAGGGGCTGAGGGCCGTTTTCAGGCCACCCACAGCTCCCATTGACCCTTGGGGCCATCCACCTGGGAAGCCATCGGGTGGCTGTGGCACACCCGATGGCTTCCCAGGATGGAACCTCGGGGTGGCAGGCTGGTCCCACCCCCAGGCTTCTGCCTGGGAAGCGATCGTGTGACGCGGGGAGCCTGGGAAGCCCATGTGTGCCCCAAATGATTGATTCCAGGCCACAGCCTCTTCCCGCCCTGCTCCTCCCACCCACGGCTTCAGCCACTGGCTTGCTTGTTGTTCCCATCCTGGCTTTGGCTGGACCCTGTGTGCGGCTTCTTGGGCTGCGTCCTCTGCCATCTTGGCTAGGCTAATTTGCATACAGTCACTCTGATTGGCTGGTGGGCATGGCTTACCCGTCCCAAAGAGATGGTTAATTTTAATATTATGCTTTTATTAGTTTAGACTAGAGGCCCGGTGCATGAAAATTCATGCACTGGAGCAGGGGGTGGATGATCCTTCAGCCCAGCCTGCCCTCTCTCACAGTCCAACAGCCCTCAGGGGCAGGAGGTGACCCAGCAATCAGGGGAAGGCAACATCCCCATCACATCTCTGCTGCTGCTACTGCCAACAGTGCAAGCCTCGCCGGCCTTGGTTACCTGAGCTTTGGGTGGCCCTGGGTGGCTGGGCAGCCACCATCTGAGGCTTGCTTGCACTTCAGGCTGGCCCTGGGTAGCTGAGGGGCTAAAGGGACTGGGGGACTCTGGAGGCAGGCAGGTGAAGCAGTCAGACCAGCATAGGGGCAGGCCCAGCCATGCCACTCACTTGTTGACCTGGTGGGGATGAGGGGGCTGGGCACCACCATCTTTGAGGGCATGACAGTCAATTAGCATATTCCCTCTTTATTAGATAGGATAAGAGAAGTAAAGATGAGAGTTATCCATGGTCTGGTAGCTCAGATAGAGCATCCTCCCTACACCAAAAGGTGATGGGTTCTATTCTGGTCAGGGCAGATAGCTAGGTTGTGGGTTCAATCCCTGGTAGGGGTGTGTACAGGAGGCAACTGACTGGTGTTTCTCACATCAAGGTTTCTCTCTCTCTCTCTCTCTCCCCATTCCTCTTTCTAAAAATCAATAAAAACAAATCTGCAAGTGAGGATTAAAAAAAAACACACAAAAAATCTAGAGCCATACTTTGGAGGATCTTGACTATCAAGCTAAGAAGTTGAAATTTTATTCCAGTACCTGCAGGACATCATCAGAGCAAAAAGGTTATATGATATCAGAGGTGGACAGAGGCTGAAAGAAAGAGAAGGGTAAGAGGGGAGGAGATTACTGGATGCTACTGCAGCAGTACAGATGGAAATTAACAAAGACAGACAAACTGGAAGGCTGGAGTGGAATTAAGAGTTTAGCAATTAATTGAATGTGGAAGTGGAGCCAAGGATTTATCTCAATGACACTCCAGGTCAGTGGTTCTCAAGCTTTAACACATCAGAATCACCTAGAGGCTTATTAAAATACAGATTGTGGACCCTACTCTCAGAATTTTCTAATGCAGGTCTAGAGTGGGGCCCCAGAATTGCATTTCTAACAAGTGCCCAGGAGATGCTGGTGCTGCTGGTCCAGGACCACACTTTGAGAACCACTGCTCCAGGTGTTCTGTGGGAAGCAATTGCAAAGGCACAAGGGTGGCAGCAGAGGCAATAATTAGAGTCAGTACAAGTGAACTAGAGGAGACTGTTCTTGTCCTTTTAACTTAGAATGTCCCAGATGTCTGCAGTAAAAGGGATCTGATAGAGATGTTTACTGTGTACAAAGACATTTAGAATAAATACTAGAGGCCTGGTGCATGGATTCATGCACCAGTGGGGTCCCTCAGCCTGGCTTGCACCCTCTTGCAATCCAGGACCCCTCAGGGGATGTCGGATAACTGGTTTCAGCCCAATCCCTGCTGGCCTGGTCCAGACAGAAGGGAGCCCAATCCTGTGTGTTGAGCATCTGTCCCCTGGTGGTCGCCAGGTCTCTCAGTCATTCGATCACTTAGGCTTTTATATATAGAGATAAGCAGTAGCACAGGAAGACACTGATTTAGGGCTCAGGCATTTAGTTTTTCTTTGACAACATATAGGTTCTACTATTATGGGGCGGCAGTGCTATGATGTAATGTTAGAATCAATAGCCCTGAGTTCAAATCCTGACTGCCAACAACTTAATTTCTTGAAATCTCCATTATCCTATATTAAAATTGGGATAACAATGCCAGGAGTAAATGCGGAACTTCCTAGAGAGCTCTTGGCACCATGCCTGGCACACTGTGGGGCTCCACAGGTTTCGGTTTGCTCCCCACTCCAGCCTTTCAGTTGTGAGCGAAGTGGATGCAGCCTGTGGTGAAAGCCTTCCAGATGCCTCTGGGTCAGGCAGCCCCTCAGAGATGCCTGAGGCCCGGTACTTAATGAGTCATGTCTATGGATTAAGCATCACCTCACTCTCCTTGCAAAAGCCAGCATATTGAATCCCTGGAGAATATGGGAAAATCCGTTCGGCAGGTATTTTGTGCCTGCTGGGAGAGGGCTGGGAGAGGACTGGGATGGGGAATCTGAAATGGGACAAGGACCCAGAGAGAGGAGTCACAGGAATGAAGGACAGTTTTTTGTCTTTTGCAAATTGGTTCCAGCAGGAGGGGCTTGGCCAGAGCAATGCCCTTTTGGGCCTCCTGGGGGTTGATGGAGGCAGTGAGGTCCATGTGAGCCTTAGGGGATTCTCAGAGTGCTTGAGTAAAGAAAGAGCGGGTAAGCATTTTTTTCTTTAACCAGAAAAATCTAATGTCATAACATCCCCAGACAGGAAAGCAGAATGCAGACTTGGCAGTGAATCACAGAAGGAAGAGCGTCTCAGACAGCCTGTGTCATGAGAACTTGATGACAAACAAAGCCCCAAGTCCCCCATCCCACCCCCTCCTTGGGAGATAAGGCTGGGGAACAGGCAGCTCCCTCATTTCAACTAGATGAAGTGGGGTGGGGAGGGAGGCTGGAGGAGATGGGCCTCACACAGGTGGTCCTTCTGCGCTAGGCTGATGAAACCAAATGCGCCAGCTCAGGGTAGTAGGAAGGGGTTGCATTGAATGGGAAGGTGGGGCGGGGGAGGAGAAGGGGTTGCATTGCATGACTTCCATGTTCCCCACCCAACTTGCCATGATGACTCCATGGTGAGACCTAACAGGCCCTATGCTGCCCAAGGAAGCATCAGTAATTCAGGTCTACCAGGTCCCTGCCTGTGAACTGATACTCTTCATTTTATTACAAGTTTGTTTACTCCCTCTCTCTCCCCTCCCCCCATTAGGTTTAGTACAGACACAAAGGAACATTATGCAACTAAAATAAATGCCCTTGCAGAAAGCTACTAAATGGCAAAGAAAGAAAATGCAGGTCACAAAAAGAGTATGACCCCATTGTTATTTAAAAAATAGAACAGACTGGAAAGATATCTCAGGGGTTAACTCTGGTGCTCAATTATGGAACTCTTTTTTTTTTTTTTCTTATCTCAGTTATTGAAATTATTTACATTATTTACAAGATATTTGCATTATCTTGAAATTAAGAAAAGGCAAAATTGTTTAATTTAAAATATTATTTAATTCTAAGAATGATTCAATAATTTTTAAAAATGTCCACCTAGAAAATGGTAGTCTGTTACTAAATATGAGTATAAACTATATACAATTCTGTCTCCTGCATTTAAATATTTTCCATGTTGTTAAAAATATCATAATTATACTTTTAACAGCTACATGGTATTTCATTATATAAATATATCATAATTCTTGTCTCATTTCCCAACTGTTGGCTATTTATATTGTTTCTAACTTTTTATTATTGAAAATGATGCTACAAGTAATATCTTTTTAGCTCATTAATATTTTGATAGCTTTCTTTGAAAATTAGCCCCCTACAGATTTTATCTTACCCCTGATTGCCTTGGTGGGATTGAATTTCAGTATTCACACAATGGCATACACAATCTTTTTCTTTCTGACTATATACCAAAAGTAATGTTTTTCTAAATAGGGTCCCTCTCTTACACTGAGATTTTCTTAAAAGCTCGTTAGGCATTTGAATTGCCAAGACAATTGTCAATCATAGATTCAAGCCTTAGAGATCACTTAGCCCTGCATCCATTTACATGAAGGAAGCTGAAGCCCTGAGAGATGAACTTACTGAGGGCAGAACACAGGGTTAATCAGTGATGGAGCTGGAATAGCAACTGCACTTGCATTTTCCAAGGACCTGGAACTTCGGAGGATCATAAACAGTAAACAATGATAGTACAGAAGATAGAGAGAATGAAAACAGACTTAGTGGTAAGAGGGGGAAGAAACAGACAGATGGATAGGAGAGGGGAGGGAGGTTTGATTAGGGGGAGAGAAGGAGAGAATTGAGACCAAGGACAAGAATGTAAAGCAAACAGGTGAAGGAAAAAG
This sequence comes from Murina feae, assembly GCA_004026665.1. Classification (NCBI taxonomy): domain Eukaryota; kingdom Metazoa; phylum Chordata; class Mammalia; order Chiroptera; family Vespertilionidae; genus Murina; species Murina feae. Next base: position 43,482 of record PVJC01001994.1, on the reverse strand, counting down.
AAAATGAGGAAAGTTACAATATTGACAAGACAGCCCAATAGCCAGGACAAGTGGAGCAGAGAAACTGAGACAGACAACTGAACAAACTGACAGCAATTTGCAGCACATATAAAAGGTCCCCTTCCTAGAGATAACATCTAAACCTCAATTGCATTTTAGCTCCAGACCCAGAAAAGCAGCATAACCAGGTGGATAACACCAAGACCAGCTGCAATGACTAATGAACACCCCCCACACTGGCCAATCAGTGAAGACCATGACCCTGAAGGAGCACACCTAGAAAGCTGATGAATATTCTATTGATCTTCCCCTGAAATCCCCCCCTTAACCCCCAGCCTCTAAAGCCTCTCAAAACAAAGCTCTCGCTCTTCTTCCCCGGAGCACACCCATGTCTCTCCCACCCTCCTCGTCCCTCACAGGCATGCATTGCCTAAACTCTAAAGGATCCCGCGAGGCGGCAAAACAGGCAGCAATGGGTCATGGCAGTTTGTCCCAGACAAACCCCCTGAATCTGTCCCCAAGGTCCCCTTTTCTCTGACTTCTTATGAGCTAAAGTGGACCAGCCTAGGTTCAGTTCCCCCACCTTTCCTCTAAAATTCACCTGGACTCCTGTTGTGACATTTTTCCTGGGCAAAGTCAAGAACCCACATGCTACCAGCTGGCCCTGGGCAGACCTGCTCAGGGTCAGGTCCTCTTTCTGGTAACAATGAGACCCTTTATGGCAGGGAGTCTCAACCTTGACACAGCTGTCTTTGGGGCCACTTCATTCTTTGTTGTGGGTGGCTGCCTTGTGCACTGTAGGATGTGTATCAGCATCCTTGGCCTCTACCCATTAGAGGCCAGTAGCACCCCCTCTCTCCCAGTTGTGACAATCAAAGACAATTCCAATGGCCAAATATCCCCTAGGAGGCAAAATCACCCCGAATTGAGAGCCATTGTTTTGTGGTATGATTCCCCTGGAGAAATAATCTCCCACCTCCTCTCCCCCAACTCCTTACTGCTGGAAAGAAATCTAAAACATCTCCTGAGAGAGGAAATTGGAAGCAAAATGTTCAAACACAATTTGTAATGTCCCAAAACAGTAAGACTGTGCTGAAAGACAGGGAGGTAAATGATTAAATAAAGCCCATTTGTCAGATAAAGAAAATGAGGCCGGAAGCACAGAATTTGCTGTAGGCACTAGGATGAGTCAGAGAGAAACATGAGTTTAGGCTCTGACCTTTAGAAAGAAGAAAAACAAATTTATCATTAGCCCCTCCCCCTGTAATCTTTGTGAGAACAGGAAGGAAATCTCTGTTCTTCCTAGAAGCTGATGAAACATCAGGATTTGGAAGAGACATTTAGAAATGTTTTGTTGTTGTTTTTTTAAGGACAAAAGCAGAGGGTGGTACTGATTTTTTTTTTTTTAATAGACATTGTGCACCAAACACTAAAGTTTTTCATGCACATTATCACCCCTATTATTATGCCCATTGGATAGATGGGCAGCTGAGGGTCAGAAATTAAGTAGCATGTACAAGGTCATACAGTTAAATGAGGAGGCCAAGATTTCAAAGCAGGCCTGCCTGATTCTCACAGCCATTTATCTCTTGGCATCCCTGCTTCAAGGCCATGAACAACCTACTTCTCTAAGACTGCTGCTGTTTCATTTCAGGGTATTTGCTGAAAAAAATCCACAGTTCACCTCATCTCGGACACGTGCAGGAGTACTGGGCACTGCCTGTGACAGAGGCAAGATCCTGGGAGATCCCTTGAGGTTCACCCCCATCCCAGCTGTGCAGGAAAACCCACAGAATATATCTTACAAGATGCTGTCGATGTCCAGGTCCTGGGCTTGCACCCATCTCAGTCCCTGCCTCTGGCTGCTTGTCACAAATCAGGAGCTGCCTGCCCTACCCCAGCCCCCAGAGCTGCCCTGATGTAGCCGGACTGTCCTGCTCCTGGCATGATGCTTTGGTTTATTTCTTTCACAAACTCAATCAGACTTGTTTGGAAGACTTAGGTTTGGAGCAATTTTAGATTCACAGCAAAAGTGAGAGGAAGGTACAGAGGTTTCCCATAGACACCCTGCCCCACACATGTGTAAGCTCCCCCATTACCAACATCTCTCAAAGGAGGGCTACATTTGTTCCACTGGATGCACTGACATTGACACATCATAATTACATAGAGTCCATAGGTTTCCATTAGGGTTGACTCTTGCTGTTGACTTTTTAAATTTTTAAGAACTTGTTTTATGGACTTTTTTTCCATAATATTTCCATAATAATTCATTTTAAAAGCCATTTTGTTTCTGCTTAAGGGAGGGCTGCAGGAGACAAGAGCTGTTTTTCAAACTCTTTCCCTTGTGTGAAATATCCTAAGTTATTTGGATGTGTAGCCCAGTTGTCGCATGCCTCCCTTTGCTCCCAGGATGACAAATAGTTATAATAACAATAATAATAGTAATAAATGGAATAACCTGCTTAGTCTGAGCCATGCACTTTGTACATGAGCCATGCACTTTTATACTTTGATGTGAGGAAATGAGATCCAGAGACCGGACTTGTCTGAGGTCACCCAACTAAAAAATTCAAAACCTTAAAAGACAAAGGAGTGGAATATTTCAATCTGATTAAAAAGGATCTCTGCTTTCAGGCAAGCTGCATTGAGGCAGTCCCGAGAGCAGCCTTGCTTCTTTCCACAAATAGTTACTAAAATCCTACCGCGAGTCATTCAAAGAAGGATGGCGTCTCAGGCAAGAGGAGAATTCCTCGTGTGTGATTTCAGCACTGGATAGAGGCATGCGATGTTATAAGGAAGTCTTTGCAATATGAAAAACCTCTCCTATTAAACACCTCCACCTGGCAATCCCCTTTTCCTGTCCTTTCCCTTCATCAGGGAAGGCACCAGAGCAGACACTTCTTGTTTGTTCGTCTTTACCCACTCATCCAGGCTTCCTCTCCTCCTCCAGGAAAGGCTCTTCAGAGCCAACATTGGCCTCCTAAAGGCTAGGCCTGGTGGACATGCAATCCTTACCTTACTCATCTCTGTGGCATTTGACACTCTTACCACCTTCCTCTTACTTCAGACTCCGTACTCTTGAAACTCTAGAGCAGTGGTTCTCAACCTTCTGGCCCTTTAAATACAGTTCCTCATGTTGTGACCCAACCATAAAATTATTTTTTTTAATATATTTTATTGATTTTTTATATGTAGAGAGAGGAAGGGAAAGGGACAGAGAGTTAGTTAGAAACATCAATGAGAGAGAAACATCTATCAGCTGCCTCCTGCACACCCCCCAGTGGGGATGTGCCCTCAATCAAGGTATATGTCCCTGACCAGAATCGAACCTGGGACCCTTGAGTCCGCAGGCCAATGCTCTATCCACTGAGCCAAACTGGTCAGGGCAACCATAAAATTATTTTTGTTGCTACTTCATCACTGTAATATTGCTACTGTTATGAATCGTAATGTAAATATCTGATATGCAGGATGGTCTTAGGCGACCCCTGTGAAAGGGTCGTTCGATCGCCAAAAGGGTCGTGACCCACAGATTGAGAACCGCTGCTCTAGAGATTTCCTGCGATCACCCTTTCCCCCCTCACTCCTCTGAGGCTCCTTCTCAGCATCTTTTTGTTATAATTAATTTCAAGGTTTGGAACTTTAACTGTGCTTTGTGCATAATTAACTTACACTGGTTTGTGGGGGGGGGGGGTTTCCCCAGCTTTCTCTTTTTAAAAAAATCTTTATTGGTGAAAGTATTATATAGGTCTCTTTCCCCCATTAACCTCTTCCAGCCCACTCCCATTGTCTGTGTCCACGGGCTATGCATACATGGATACCAGTTCATTGGTTGATCTCTTCCCACCCACCCTTCTCTGCCTTCCCTCTAAGGTTCAACAGTTTGTCCATGCTTCTGTGTCTCTGAATCTGTTTTTGTTCATCTGTTTATTTGGTTCATTAGATTCCACATATGAGTGAGATCATGTGATACTTATATTTCTCTGACACTTATTCTGCTTAGCATAATTCTCTCCATTGCAAACGGTAAGAGTTCTTTTAATTTTTATTGCCGTGTGGTGTTCCTTTGTGTAAATGTACCTCAGTTTTTTTATCCACTCATCTTATGATGGGCACTTAGGCTGTTTCCAAATCTTAGCTATTGTAAATTGCACTGTTATGAACATAGGGGTGCATTCATGATGGTTCTGATGAACTAAATCAGCATTATACCCACCTGAGGGAGAGGGGGAGGAGGATGAGAAAACTGAGAGGCCCACAACTGGCCTTGAGTTAGTGCTGGGATTCAGTGAGAATCTCATTTCCAGCTCTTTCACAGCCATGAACTTGACTGTGTCTCTTCCAGGCATTCACCGTCAACCTTCATAGCAGAAGCAGCTCATCGTTTGCTCTAAACTTTATGTAGAAAGACAAAGCCTGCTGGGTGTGGAAAGACCATAGGTTTGGGGAAAGAGCTGGACTTAAAGACCTAGACTGTGAACACTTATTTTGTTGGGCATTAATTTGAAATGTGCATTTTCTGAAGACACCAGCTCTGGATGGCTGTAATGGGTTACGGATTTAACCTCCTGGTGGCTGATTTCACAGCCACATTCCAGAAAACACAACACTCCTTCCAGTCTTCCCAGAATTAAGCTCATAGAGTTACAGTTATAGAAGAGAGCCATTCTGGGTAAGGCAGCAGATGTAAATTGTGTGCCTGAATTGATTTTGCATTAATTTATCATAGGTTATTTCCATGCTGCTTAAATACCATTTTTTAAAAAGGTTTTGTGGAATTGTATTGTTAAAGCTCATTTGTTTCCACTGAACAGAGGGCTCCAGGAGGCTATAGCTCTTTTTCAAATCCTTCCCCTGCGGGAAGGTATTTTCACTGGTGAGGAATTCTTGGTAATGAGCTGTCTGTTTGCACAACTCCTGCGTGCATGTTCTGTGTTGCTTCTGTATTCTTCCTTTTTCGAGACATCACGGGGCATCAGCTTTGGCTTTCATACTCCCTGAGAGGACCAGCCCTGCCGCCCACTGGAGCTGAGTACAGCGGTGGGTCCTGTGGGAGCTTGGGGGGCTCAGATAAAGGCTCTGTGTGCCCTTGCCACACAGTGGGGCTCAAGAGCCTTGGGAGCTGGGCTCTTGGCTCTACTACTTGAACCAATTTCTCTTAGAAACCATCAGATGAGGAGTGAAAAGGTAATCTATAAACCCATCTGTCCTTTTTTTTTTTAGGGAGGGAGGGGAGAGAGAGAGAGAGAGAGAGAGAGAGAGAGAGAGAGAGGCTTAGATAGAAGACAAACATGATACAGAAGCTCTTCTTTCAGCTTTGAAGCATGAACTTGCTAATATATAGAGTGACACAGTACAGGAAAAGCACATCCATGGTTCTTTCTATCAACTATGGTGGAAGTAGGCAGGGGGCCTGCAGCTACATTTGGTATTTTTTGCTACCTTTGGGTTTATTTCTGAGATTTTTTGCAAGTGGTTTGATTAATGGACCCCCTCATTCCCAATTAAGTACAAAAGCACTGAGCATATTTTCATGGAAACTACTAGAAAGCAATGGAAGATGAATGGTGCTCCACCCAACCATACCACATTGATTGTGAAATTGACAATCTGTGAGTGGTGAGAAGTTCGGCAGTGAGGTTCTTAGGATGTTTGCTATCCTAAGACTAATTCATGAGAAAACTCTGTACTCAAGGACAATTAGACTAAAAACTCCTTTTAGGGATATAACCTGATAGGGAAAGGTAATTTCCTACAAACCTGATGGATGCATTTACCAGGAGTCTTCTCATTTTTGGATTCTAGCACCACCTAGAGGAAAGAATAAAATGTCTACCCCTGAGTCAAAGGCATCTTTTATTTCTATTAACCATTTTTCAGTTTTAAAACACCACCTTCATTTTTATAACTCATTTGATGTTCAGCTGATTGTCTTTAAGGTGAGACTTTCTAATCATTTTGCTGATGAAGATATTTATCTCTCCGTGGCTTACTGTGCAAAACATTTGACCAATTTTTCATGTGACCGAAATGTTATCCATGAATTGATTCTTCTTTAAATGGCTTTATTCAGATATAATTTACACTAGGGGCCCGGTGCACAAAAATTTGTGCACTTGGAGAGGGGAAGAAGGGATCCTTCATTCTGGCCTGTGCCCTCTCACAGTCTGGGACCCCTGGGGGGGATGTCCACCTGCTGGCATGCATGGCCAGCCTGGGTGAGGGGCTAAGGGCTGTTTTCAGGCTGGCCACAGGCCCCTCAGGGTTCGTGCACTGGGGGGTGGGATGGCTGGAGAGTGCAGGCGTGGACGTTTCCAGCCAGATGGCCTACCATTGCACATACCTGGTGGGCCTCCACTACTGAGGGGACACACCTGGTGCAGAGCTGGGTGGCAGGCCAGCGGGTGGACACTGGTGCATGGTCCCTTGCGGGGGCCTTGCTGCTGAGCGGACACACCCTGGGAGTGGAGCCAGGCACACACTCGCACACGCCCCACGAAGGCCTCCAGGGTGGAGCCAGGTGGCTGGACCTGTGGCAAACACTCTGGCAGGGGCGGAGGATGCTTGGGCATGACCCCGAGGGTGTACCCCATTCAAGCCCCCGCCACTGAACCTCTGAGGTCGTGTGGGCCCAATTGCTCTATTCCCAGGCCTCACAGGGCCTGGCCTGGCTGCCAGCTCGGGCCTTGTGGCTGCTCACCGCCTTCTGGAACCACCGCCGGCACCATTGCTCTATTGCCAGCCCCAGCCTCAGGGCGGGACAGGCTCCCACACCGCCCAGAACCAACCACTGGCACGATCTCTCTATTTCCAGCCCCATCTCTCTATTGCCAGCCCTGGCCACAGAACCGGGGGCCTGGGCCGCCCCCCGGCCCTACAGCCGCCAGCCACTGCCCGGAAATGTCTGCTGGAGCCCGCCAGGGCAGAAGCCAGGCCTCCGCCCTGGCGTGCCCCAGCGCGATCGCTCCGTTGCCGCCCCAGCCTCCGCCATCTTGGCTGGGCTAATTTGCATACCATTGTTCTGATTGGCTGTTGGCGTCCCGAAGAAATGATCAATTTTAATATTTCGCTTTTATTAGTTTAGATTCTGTAAAATTTACTAATTTTAAATGTACAACTTAATAAATTTTAGTAAGTTTACTGAGTTGTGCAGCCATCATCATAATGCAGTTTTAGGACATTTTCATCGCCCCGGAGAGATCCCTGCTGCCTCTTAATCCCTCTCTAATCACCAGCCCCAGGTAGTCACCAATCTGCTTTCTGTCTCCACAGGCTGCTTTTTCTGAGTGCTCCAATGAATGGAATCGTACAACAGGTGCTCTTTTCCCGCTGGCTCCTTACATGTAGCCTAATGTTTTTGAGGTTTATCCATGGCACAGCATTAGCCAATATCTTATTCCTCTTTACTGCTGAGTCATGTTCCATTATATTGGTAGACCACATTTTATTTGTCTGTTTATCATTGATGGACATTTGGGTTTTTCCCATTTTTTTTGCTTTTGCTATTATGAATAATATTGCTACGAATATTGGCATGCAAGCCATCTTTTTAAGCAAGAAAATGTCATTGCTAAAAAGGCAATCAGTGAATAAAATGTGTAAAAGAAAAGTGATTATGTGTGAATTGTCTGTCTTGGGGAGAAAAATTAGGACAACTGGAGATGCCCAGGGAGAAGGCATCTGGTTCCTGGGTTCAATATTTATGCTTAGGAAATAGGGGGCTCTTGGAACCACACTTGTGCAGAAATATGGAAGTGTGAGGAAATAATTCAGGAATTGCTTTGATGGACTTGCAGAATTCAAAGGCAATTCTTAAGGAAGTTCCTCTTGTTAAGTCAATACAATATGTAGCAGCTGCAGACTTCAGTAATGTGCCTGAGGTTGGGCGTTCATTTATAACTCCTCCTTGTCCTTAAGGGGACGGTTAAGGAGCCCTTTTAAAGTTAAAATAAACTGTGGGGTCAGAAGCATCTGAGTCCAAATCCAGCTTCTGCCAATATGTTCTTTTTTTATTCCTCACTGGAGGATATATTCATTTATTTTAGAGAGAAGAAGCGGGGAGAGAGAGAGAGAGAGAAACATCAATGTGAGAGAGAAATATCACTTGGCTGCCTCTCCTATGCACCCCACAACTCCACAACCCGGGTATGTGCCCTGACCAGGAAATGAACTTACAATCTTTCAGTGCATGGGACGTCACTCCAACTAACTGAGACACACTGGTGCACAGTGAGTTTTATGCTATTTTTTAGGATTGGATTTGCTCTAGATACCCAGAAACAGTGACATTGACCTCTGCTTATTGCTGAGAACTTTTACATCTTTTCATGGGATGTTTCTGGCCCAAAGTACTGTGGAAGAGGCACAGAAGTTTCCTTTAGAGGTGATTCAATGTTTGTGGAAGTGGAACCTCACAAAGAAAAATATTATCACACAGACCACCATAGGCTGGTAGGAAGATTCAGTGCAAATCTGAAGGGACTGATGTGGACCTATGGGGATAAACACCAGCAGGAGGAGTTCGAAGCTCATTTTGCATATAAAATCATTGTCTTAGACTCTACAGAGTTTTCCCTTTGGAAGACAGTCAGAGAGGCCCTTGAGTTTAATAAAAACGTAATGTCCCAGGAGGAGAATTATGAAGAATGCATATACTCAACAATAGGCAATATGTCAGATATAGCAATTGCCAGTTTTAAGTAGTCCCTCCTGCTCTCTCTCCTTATCAGCTGTGCACCTGACCTGTGGTTAAGAAAGCAGGGCCCAGACCACATGAAGTCTCTGTGAGAACGGGGAATGAAATATACAGTATATTTTGCCGCCAGAAAAATATGTCAAACACTCAACAAAACCATCATCTTTAAAATGGCACAGCAACATATTAAAACTATGTAAATCAGGGGACTGTTCCTCAAGAAAACTTCAAGGCTTTTCTTTCATTTGGGGTGGGCACGTGAGTACTTCATGAGTTTCTCTGGCCTTTATATTCACCCAAGTGGTAAATTTAAGAGGCTGACGTGACCCCAAGTCACAGACATCTTTCTTGAAAGGTGAACATGGTAGGTTAGCATGGTGTGCTCAGGTAGGCTAAGCAGCCATCTCAGACGGTGATTTAAGAAAAATTGAATTTACGTAGGGAACGGGGATGTGGGATGGGAGAGCCAAAGGGAAGGGCTGCACAGCTACAGCCCTAACGTTTCTGTTGGAGAAAGCCAGGATCTGAGGCGAAAACGTCGTTAGATATGCTTGTTTGTCACCAGAAGAATGCAGCTCAGTCAGGCAAAGAAGGAGATACAGATGATTTTAGAGTGCTATAGGTATACTTAGGGGAAAACCACACAGAACTGATGTGGTGAAAGGGAGTACAACCCTATTAGATGTTTTGGTACGTTGACTTATGGGCTCCAATTTTTGCAGCCTTGTAGCCGCACCCTTTGCCATGTGACTTCGCAGTTCTTCCTACTAGACGCATGGATGCTGGGTTTGAACGTGGGCCTTACTGTGGCCAATGGAAAGTGGGCAGCATGACAAGGTACCAGTTCCAGTTTATTCTTTAAGGGGCATTTGCGTTTTCTGTTGCCTTCTTGTGCTTCTGCCATTGTCTTGAGAAGAAAATGTTGCTGCCCAAAGAGGAGGAGGATAGACATAGGAAGCAGGTCTGGACCATGCTTAGCCTAGGTCAGCTGGCCTCCAGCAGATGTATAAGCAAGAGTAAGTGTAAAGCCTCTGAATTTTTTAAAAAAATATGTTTTTATGGATTTCAGAGAGGAAAGGAGAGTGAGCGAGAGAGAGAAACATCAATGATGAGAGAGAATCATTGACTGGCTGCCTCCTACACACCCCACACTGGGGATTGAGCCTGAAACCTGGGCATGTGCCTGACCAGGAATTGAACTGTGATCTCTTGGTTCATATGTCGATGCTCAACCACTGAGCTATGCCAGCTGGGCAAGCCACTGAATTTTGAAGCTATAAAGCAGCATTATGGTGACAATAGGTTACTGACCCCCTTAACTCTTTACTACCACCTTCCTCCCCATTTTCCCTCTGGTAACCACCATATTGCTGTATATGTCCTTAAGTTTTGTTTGTCTTGTTTATTTGTTGCTCTCAGTTTATATGCCACATTTGAGTGAAGTCATATGGTTCTTGACTTTTCCTTCTGGCTTATTTCACTTAGCATGATATTATCAAGATTCACCCATGTTTTCTAAACTAGAGGCCCAGTGCACAAAATCTGTGTACAGGTAGGATCCCTAATGGCTTCTGGCTGCTGGCCTGGGCCTCCCTTCCCCAGCTGCTGGCTGGGGCCTTCCTTCGTTCTGTGCCGCCCCTGGTGGTCAATGCACATCATAGCAAGTGACTGAACTCCCAGTTTGCATATTAGGCTTTTATACATATAGATAGCAATATTTCCTCTTTTCGTATGGCTCATTAGTATTCCCTCAAATGCCTCTTATTTCAGGCACTTTCCTATCTTGAGAATGGAAATTACTTTGCACTCTCCATTTATTTAAATGTGAACACCATGAAGGGGGGGGACTGGTCTGACTGGTTCAGTGATGCACCCCCACACTCACACTGGACTTTATTCATTCTGTGCCATTGAACGGTATACTGGTCTTTTAAAACAAATCAGCTGCATCTTGCACCTCACAGAGAGAGAGGACTGGGAGCAGGGGTGGCTCACTGTGACTCTGAAATCAGCCTTTGCCGTATTCAGGGAAGGGCCCCATAGGCACACATTTCTATCTGTAGCTTAGACATATAGCACACAGGCTCTAAAAACCCACGTGCAGAAAGAGGAATCTTGTTTGCAAATAGAGGGTCACTGCTGATTTCACACTTTTAATTCATTAATGTATATTTCTTTTTTTTTATGCAGTTAAGGGGCCAGGCAGAGAAAGTGTAGGTTGTGAAGCAGAGAATAGATATATGTATCATTTCCAATGCTTCACAGAAGAAAAATTCAAGAAAACTGAGTGTCTTACGTTCATAATTCTCATTCTGAACACAAATTTGTATGCCTGCCCACCCTCCTTTACAAACACTCTGTTATAAACGTCATCAACCATGCTTGCCCTAAGTGTGCAGCTGGGAGAAGCCTTCTTTAGCTGACAACATCTCTTCCAGGACCAGCAAACGTGATTTTCATTCCTGAAAGAACTTCATCCTGTTCTTAGAATAAATCTATTGAGGAATGTTGGGCTTTGGGACAAGGAGACTTGAAAACCTTGTTATGGGAGAGATTAAAACTCACCCCCATCTGTTTTGTTGCGTACCCTGTCTAGACATTCTTTGCTCTCTCTTACCATCTTTAAGAAAAGCTTACTGATCCTTCCTTCAGGGAGAGGATTTGTGGATCATTGGATCATGAAGGCACGAAAATGAAGGGTGTGCTGTGTTTAAACTTTACGAAAACAGGAAGCCAAGCCTTAGTTTGCCAAACTCTGCCGTCATGGTGAGGCTAGGAGCCTAAGTTCTGTCCGGAATATCTGAACATTCTGATCAGATGCTTATCACAGAGTATTTGTTTTTTAATGTCAGAGAGATGTGCTCCAACTGCACTACTCTGGTATGAAATTTTAGGACAGTTGAGGAGAATATTAGTGCCTTTGGCCCCGATTATTTAATGTGAAGAATCCAAGTGGAGTATACATTAGGAGGGAGGGATGTTACATTTCCTAGTGTGAAACTGAACTAGGATGAAATTCACTTCAGGGTACTTATCCAGAAAAAAGCAAACAATTGCAGCTGCTTGGGAACTGGAAAGAGTAACTCAGCCTGCATTTCTGTTGGATTTCCATCCAGTCTCTGCCTTTAGAAGTTAAAATTATTAGTGTGACAAATTTTCATTTATCTTGGGTTTGATTACTTTTCATTTTTAAATTACAAATTAAAATGGCATAACAAAAAATTAAAATAACCTGAAAGAAATTGAAGCCATAAAAATTTTGGCCCCTTTAATGAATCCTTCAACCTCAAGTTAAATCCAGAAATATCTCACATGTGAACTAAATACCATTAGGAATCATATTGTGGTAACGTGCCCCACCCCCTCAATCATGTAAATCCATTGATTCTTCACCTGCAATTTTTTTTGAAAGAGGCTGACAAATGCCTTTTCCAGTGAATTTCCAGATTCAAGAATTTCTCAAGGCCTATGCCTGGTAAGACCTATTTAAAACCTCTAAACTGCCAGTAAGGGTTGGTCTCAGAAGATCTTCCAAGGAAGTAAAAATGTATTCCAAAGCATACTTTAAAGCCTTTAGCATTTGTTCACTTTATCCAAGAGGGAAGAGAAGTCACAGAGGGTCCTCTGCACCCTGCTACACAGGGGACAGGCATGTGAGTATGCTCAAATGCCAATCATACTCAGCCACTCGCCTTGCAGTGGGATGCTGAAAAGAATGATTACCTAGTTAAAAAACGACATTTTGTCAGTCACTAGAAGCTAACCTGAAGATTTGTTGTAGAGGCCTAATTTTCCCCCCAAAAGACCTTTTCTCATCCTCTAAACTGCTTATATACTGAGGAGGTGGTCTGGTTGTGGACAGAGGTTGAAGGAACAAGGAGTGAGGAGATGCAGAAAGAAGGCCAGTTCTTCATGATGTACAAAACCTGTTTGGCCTGTAGTCTTCCCTCTACAAGATTTCATGGCCTGCTGTTTTCATGTGGAAGGCTGTTCGTTGACAATGCATTACAATTTCTCCAGTTATTACTTAAGAAATTAACTGCAAATTTTTTTGCAGAGGCAAATTTTCTTCCAAAGGTGGTAATAAAACCAATGTTTTGTTTTACAATAAGCCACTGGATTACCTAAGGACTAGCTCTGAGGCCTTTCAATTATGCATTACAGAGGAGAATTCAGAACATCCCACCGCGAGGTGAGTCACCGAGTGGACACTTGACCCAGAGCAATGCCTGTACCAGACCTGCTATGTCCTCCAACCCCTGAGCTCGGCCAATCTGAATAGCTTTAATAGGACAGGACCACTTTTTACCCTTCATTTCTTATAATCATAGAATTTCCCTTCGTGGAAACAAAAATTATTACAGAGATTATCAGAGTGACAGGTACAACATTACAGGTGTTCCAAAAGGTTACAGTCTGTTGGAAACATTGAACTGATTCATAATAGTTTTCCAAGGCTTTGGATCATTTGCATTTTTAAGTTTGTATCAGACATTGCAATTGTTAGACATAGATTAGGTAGTAATGGTGTCTGAAGAGGAAGGGGAATTAGGCCACACAGTACATCTCGTGTCCACATCCCACGCGATTTTTGCAGAATGCTGAACTATGTAAACTGCTACTATAAAGCAGGCAATTATTGCACCAAATTTTCCATAAAATCCATCCAAGTAAATCTTGTAGCCTCTCATTTTTGCAGATGAGCATCTTGCATTTGAGAAGATGCAGTAGGAAAAAAAAATTGCCTCGGGAACCAGCAGAAAGATTTCTTGTCTGAGATAATGTAAGTTTTTCATTTCATTAGCTCTCTCCTCCACCTCATTGATTCACCCAAAAAGCATTTATTGAGCACCTTGTATATACCAGGCACTGATCTAGGCTCTGGGGATACATTGAACAAAACATAGGAAAGTCCCTGCCCCAGAGGGCTTACATTCTAGTATGGGGACACAGACAAACATCTAAATACATAATATCATAAGGTTTCAAAATTGCTTAGAAATATCCTTTCTGAAATCTGTGTACTGACATCTATGATAAAGTGAGAGGACAGGCCAATAATGAACTGTAGACATTTCATGAGTTCCAGGTTCACGATCTCTAAGCTCAACCACTCTGTAAAATGAGGGGAGGTAGAATTAAATAATTTTTTAAAGGGAAAAGGCCCTTTTAGGCTCTTTTTTTTCATGGTTTTAAAGAAGACTCTTGCACAAAGTCAAGAGCCAGTTTGATGACTGTTCTATGACTTTTAAATAAGTTTAAAAATGAAATATAAGAAATTCTTAGGTATTTCACGTACACTCAACCCTTGAAATGCCAATCTAAACTTCACAAATAACAAATGTCTTATTTACAACTGCTAAAGAATGAAGTCCTGATATCATGATTAGCTATCTGAGAAAAAAAGTTATTCATAAAGCTTACTCATTTCCATTGTTGGTTACATAATCCTAGTCCCACCTCATTTGTAAAAAGTTCTCTAGCTGTGAAATCCTCTCCTAAGGTCTCTGACCTTGTGCCCCTGATTAATCTTTTCCACTGGACTATGAGCTCAACGAAAACAGGGGTTGGGTCCTCGCTTCTTTGAAGAACAACCCAAATGAGATTCTGTCCAGGTAATCCGCAGACATGAAAGCATTGCACCTACCCCATGTTTTATGGACACAGGCCTTTGGGAGCCAATATAAGCTCTTTGGCTATAGAAATAGTTCTGCTTAGTAAAATTAGAGCTATGGTGTACCAAAAGGCACTCTAATGTCCAAAAAGAAAAAAGGTTTCCAGAACAATTCACAGACTAGATCAATATGAATTAATGAATATCCTAACCTCTTTGGAAGCCCTGGTGGAATGTTAATGTATATTTAATAATGCAAGTGAAATAGCATATCTTTTGCAATCAATTTTTTTAAAGTAGATAACACTGCTGGAGAGCTGAGTGTCAAATAAGTCTGGGCTCATACTTATTAACTTGGTATGAGTTATGAAACCTCTGATTCTCTTGAAAGACAAATTGCATTCACTGGTTTGAGTTTGAAATAGAAAAACCTCAAATTTCAATCAATCCAGCAGCTAAGGATGACAGGAAATTTTGCAGGACTCAAAGGAATCTTATTTTCTTATCTGGATCAGATCCCCACTGACACCTGGAGGTTTCTGAAGGCTGCATGCTCTGTCTTTGAGGTTTATTAGTTGCTGTGCAATCAAATATCCTACACATGTTTTCAAATTTGACCAAGCAGGCCTCATCAGACGGACACATCTTGTCAGTGCCATTAGAGGCAAAGTGAAATCTCTGTCTCAATAACTGAATTTAATTCCTTCCTGTTGCTCTGTGGTGCCAGGATACGCATTATAGAATGTCAATGTTATCAGAACTGCCTAACATGGGCTGCTGTGTAGCGTCTTTACTATCCTGTCAGTCGTTGAAAAGGAATAATGACCACATCCTTGCTTGGGTAAACACTACCACTTCAGGACCAGATGGGCAAAGGCATTGCACGTAACCTTGAAGAACCTTGAAGCAGCAGCATGATATCTTCTAACAATAAACAAGATCTCAACCAGTGCTGTATGGACTATGAGGGCAGGTCCAGCAGACATTAGTTGCATAAAATGAAAGTCAGAGAAGAAGAAGGAAGTTCAGATGATTTTTGGCAATCTAGATCAGTTACAGGTAAATTCTTGTTAGTAAAGGAAATGCACTTCGGTGTACATCATGGAATTTGTGTATGTGTTCAAGTTGTTGAGTATATGCAACCAATAAGAATGCAATCCCAGCCCTAACCGGTTTGGCTCAGTGGATAGAGCATCAGCCTACGGACTGAAGGGTCCTGGGGTCGATTCCGGTCAAGGGCATGTACCTTGGTTGCAGGCACATCCCAGTAGGGGGTGTGCAGGAGGCAGCTGATCAATGTTTCTCTCTCATCGATGTTTCTAACTCTATCCCTCTCCCTTCCCCTCTGTAAAAAAATCAATAAAATATATTTAAAAAAAGAGAAAGGAATGCAATCCCTTTCTCACAAGGATAGGCAGGAGGAATGTCAAGCCCTGATGATGTTCGGTGTCCTTACATCAGTGTGACTTCAGCCCTTCCCAACCAACCCAAGGGTCCATGGGTTGGACACAAGAGTGCATCAGTCTGTTCTTGGCTGTTAGGCTTCAGAAAGTCACTGTGCGCAGTGCACTCTTTGGGTGGAAGTCTCTGAGCTAATAACTCTTAAGTCCAAACCTCCGTGGGCACCATGGCTTCTTTGGTTCCAACAGAAGGCAGTAGGTATTCTCCAGACAAGAAATTAAAGGGGAATTGCACCAAGAACCCACGGATCTTTTTCAATTCCTCCTCAGCTCTAATGGGATCTTCCTTTGCCAATATGGGCTTGGTTATAAAGTCTCTTAGCTGAATTAAAGTATGTACTTCATCATTGGGAAGGCACCGGAACACCTGATTAAAACACAAAGAGGAAACTGAGTGATAAGTTTAAAAGAAAGCATATCTCATTTTTGGAAAATACTAATTCAAGAGACAATTCTTGGCTTTATAAAACACACTAGGGGCCCGATGCACAAAAATTTGTGCACTCGGGGGTGTCCCTCAGCCCAGCCTGTGCCCTCTTGCAGTCTAGGACCCCTAGGGGGATGTCCACCTGCTGGTGTGCATGGCCAGCCTGGGTGAGGGGGCTGATGGCTGTTTGCAGGCTGGCCAAGACCCCTAGTGGGAACCCTCACCCATGGGGGTGTGGTCAGCCTGGGTGAGGGGCTGAGGAGCATTTTCAGGCTACCCACAGTCCCTTCAGGGTTCAGGTCCTTACTGGGGTGCTTGGCCAGCCTGGGTGAGGGGCTGAGGGTCGTTTTCAGGCTACCTAGAGCTCCCATTGACCCAACATCCCAGCGAGGCTGGCTGGAATCAGGTTTCTAGGGTTTGTTTATCTTCTATAATTGAAACTTTGTTGCCTGGAGCAGAGGCCTAGTCAGGCAACGAAGCCTCCTGTTTGTTTCAGCTCCCATGGCTTCTATAATTGAAACATTGTTGCTTTGAGTAGAGGCCTGGCCAGCCTAGGCAGGCAGTTTCAACTCCATTGCTGGTACAACAGAAGCCTCCTGTTTGCTTTAGCTCTGTGGCTGCCGGCCGCCATCTTGGCTGGATTAATTTGCATATAGCTGCTCTGATTGGCTGGTGGGCGTGTCTTAGATGGTGGGCGTGGCTTGGGTGTCTTGGAGTGGTGGTTAATTTGCATATTACTCTTTTATTAGATTAGATATTAGTTTTATGTTACAGCATAGAGCTGACTGAAAAGTTGCTTTCCTTATTTACTATAAAGAAAAAAATTTGCTTGCTTCCAAAAATAAAATAATAAGTAGACTCATATCTGATCTACACAAATTATTAACCCCAGGATATTGTCAAGCTTATAGTAAGAGATTTCATTGATGTTATGTTTTAGATAATAATCAATGCTTAGTTTCAGTGGAGGTTCCAGATTAAGAGATAAATTGTATAATTTATTTTTTCTGGCTTTTTATTTTGAAAAATGTTCCTATCAGTACCTTTACTTAGAGTTATCTACTATATACTTATTTTGCTCATTGGAAATATGTTTCAGATATCATAACATTTCAGCATGCATTTCTTAAGAATAAGGACATGTGTCTATATAATCACAATACCATTCTCACACCTCAGAAAATCAATTGCATATTATTTAAGATGTGGTCCATATTCAGATTTATCCTATTATCCTCCAAATGTCTCTTATAGCTGTTATCGTCCCGATCTAGGATCAAACGAGGCTGTCCACTGTATTTTAAAAATTACATTTTAGAAGACTGCATGCACATGACCTCTTTGATCATGGCCTTGGATCTCAGTATGAAATAAAGCTGTGTAGATAGTGGTCATGTTTCATTAGGAATGATGAAATCTCCGTGCTGGAGGGAGGGGGCTCTGCAAGTCATGAAGAAGAACACACTCTTACCCAAACTAATAGATGGTCAATGGATCTCAGCTTGAATATTTGCAATGATGCAAAGCTGGTTACTTTGTGAAGTAACCTGTTCCATGGTTAGACAACTCTTAACTCTTGTACATAATCAATGGATGGAACTTAAAGGAAATGAATTTGGTCTCCCTATCAAATGGAGCTGGTTTTAAAAAACATTTCCAAAATTAGAGCTGTACAACAAAGCAAGTATCTTATTGTTGATAAGCTTCATTATAAGGATGGATACCATGTACTATGTGATAGATACATTTAATAGGCTAATCTTTATCCTCATAACTACCCTAGTGAGTATACTTCCTAATTTACAGAAGAATAGAAGGGTCAGAATGTCAAATCACTATTTACAAAGTTATATTACCAGAAATTGGGTGAGCTGGGTTGAATCCAGTTCTGACTCAAATTTTCAATCCCATCTGCCTCTTTTTTCTTTGTCACCAGACATATACAAAGGCTGGATAACCACCTAAGAATGCTCATGATGGATTCCTGAAGCAGATGAGAGATCGGAATGCTACTGAAGTCTCTTCTAAACCATAATCCATGGTGCTTTCTGACTCTTTGTTTTCTAATATCTACAGATAGGTATTTTATTATAACTTGGAGACAAATTGTTTTTTACACTCATTAAAAATGATATGCAGAAATAATGATGTGCTTTTGTGATCGAATTCAATGAAGAGAAAAAGGCGGGTAGGGCACGGGGGAGAGTATGTAAGACTCACCTTGTCATAAATTGTAGCATTTCGCGCTGCCGTTGAAACCCACACCTCCTTGAAGAATTTGTCACTCACTGGATCCTGAATGTCCTCACTTGAGTCAGAAAGATATCCAAGGACAACCCTGAAATAAAAGTGTCCTCCAAATTGTGTAACCAAGATAGAGCAGTCTGCTACAGGCATTATTTCTAGTGGTAACTTCACTAAAACTTTGTATGTGTATATGTGTCTGTGTGTTTATGTAAAAAAAAAACACCCCAAGTTTCAAAAAAAAACAGAAACCCCCAAGTTGCTATGATGCTTGAAAGTTTTAACTGTTAAACAGAGAGAGAGGCCTTAATTTTGATCTAAGATAGTCCTCATAATTTGGTCTAAATGGGTGAGAACCATGGAGAATAGGATTAGCATTCACAACAAGTGCCAGCAAATAAAACATGTAACCTTGAAGAAACTTGAAGCAGCAGCATCATATCGTCTAACAATAAACAAGACACGTTAAGCCCTTTCCAAGAGCTATCGCAGTAAATCCTCAACAACATTATGAAAAAGCAACTATAACTATCTTCATTTTATAGGTGAGGGAACTAAAGCACAGAGGATTAAATAACTTCTTTAAGGCCACACAGTCAGTAAGCTGTAGACCTGGGCCTCTGACCAGGACCATCCCATCCCAAACCTGTGCTCTTAACCATGACTTGATCTCTGTATCTCCCTCTTTTCTTTCCTTCCTTACTCCCTTCCTTTCTTTCCCTTCCTTCTTTCCTTTGTTTGGTCCAATAACTCTGCTGAACTCTAGGGTACAGAGGGAAATAAAAATGACATGGAGCCTTTCTGGGTAAATTTAAATTCAGTGGGTTAGATCAACAATCCTATAAAATAAAGAGGTAATATGCAAATTGACCATCACTCCAACACACGAGATGGCTGCCCCCATGTGGTCAAAGATGGCCTGCAGGGGAAGGCAGTTAGGGGGACCAGGCCTGCAGAGGAGGGCAGTTAGGGGGACCAGGCCTGCAGAGGAGGGCAGTTAGGGGTGACCAGGTCTGCAGAGGAGGGCAGTTAGGGGGACCAGGCCTGCAGAGGAGGGCAGTTAGGGGTGACCAGGTCTGCAGGGGAGAGCAGTTGGGGGCAATTGGGCTGGCAGAGGAGCAGTTAGGCATTGATTAGGCTGGGAGACTCCTCTTGTTAGGGGGTGATGATCAGGCAGGCAGGCAGGCGAGCAGTTGGGAACCAGCAGTCCTGGGTTGTGAGAGGGATGTCCAATTGCCCATTTAGACCCGATCCCACCATCGGGCCTAAACAGGCAGTCAGCCATCCCTCAAGGAATCCCAGATTAGAGAGGCTGCAGGCTGGACAGAGGGACACACACACCCCACACATGAATTTCATGCACCGGGCCTCTAGTAAATAAATAATCACCCTCAAAGGAATTAACTGAAAATTTGATAAATACAGATATACTTTAAGAGTATGAGATGGCAGTAATTAGGGAGGCTCTGAATTTTGCCTACCTGTTTACCTAACCCTTTCTGCCCAGGTTTGAACATTCTTCCTCTGTTCCCCACTATAATTCATATATGCGTTGTTTTTATCAGAGCACCTGCAATACACACTATGCAACTTTTATGTCTACCAGGCCCATTTCCCACTTCTAGCATATACATTTGCTGAGAGAACATGACTTGGCTATGCTCATATCCCCAGAGTGCCTGGCATAAAAGAAACCACATACTAGATGTTGTCTGAATGTTCATATATAAACAGGGGACTTGAAATTAGAAGCTCTTGAGCAAAGCAAGACAAGTTTTAGAGGTCATATTTGAAAAGATAAAAACTCTGTACTTAGAGAAGCCCTTAGGGTTAAAAAGGACTTCCATCTTTAAAAAAAATATATATTTTATTGATTTTTCTTTTTACAAGGGGGAGGGGAGAGGGATAGAGAGTTAGAAACATCAATGAGAGAGAAACATTGATCAGCTGCCTTCTGCACACCCCCTACACTGGGGATGTGCCCCCAACCAAGGTACATGCCCTTGACGGGAATCGAACCTGGGACCTTTCATTCCGCAGGCCGATGCTCTATCCACTGAGCCAAACTGGTTAGGGCAGGACTTCCTTCTTAATCCTGTGAGGTAGATGGTACAGGATTCCCATTTTGCAGATGGGGACCTAAAGTTTAGACACATATTAGTAATAGAGCTAAAATTCAAACTGAGTCCAAAGTCTTTTGCTCACGTACCTGGTAGGTTCCAAGAAATCAGAAAGACTTGTGCTTTCTTGAAAATAGAAATGGGGAAATAGGCCTTAGAAGGACTTTGGCATTCACACTGAGTGAAACTGGGGCATATAGCAAACACTGGGGCAGAGGAGGTACAGGATCCGACCTGCATATTGAAATATGGCTGCTGTATTGAGAACAGACTGCAGGGCAAGGGGTGGAATGGGGAGATCCGCCAAGAGTTACTGTAGTAACCTAGGTGAGTGATGTGGCAGCTTGGGTGGTGGAGAGAAAGGTAGAGCCGATGGGTTTTACTGATAATGTAGGTATAGGGTGTGAGAAAAAGCACCAAGAATGACAAGCAGGGTTTTGGCTTGAGCAGCTAAAAACATGCATTAGTTGAGACGGAATTCTGTGGTTAGAGCCAGTGTGTGGGGGAAGATTAGGAATTCCATTTTTAATCTATTGCAATATCTATTAAATAGTTAAGTTGCAATGGCTGGCAGGCAGTTGAAAAAATGAATCTGGAGTTTGGGGAGGGAAGGCTTGGTTGGAGATATACATTTTAGATTTGTCCATATATGTATATGCATAAAGTCATGTGACTTTAACTGGGTTTACCCAAAGGAGTGAGTATAGACAGGGAAGGGGCCTGGGGCACCTCAGCAGTCGGGGAGAGGAGGAGTGGCCATGGAGACTGGAGAAAAGCCAGAGGGCCTCGTGTCCCGGGACCACATGACATATGGCGTCAAGGAGAACTGTGTCAACTTCAAATGAGAAGTGACCATTGGTCGGATTTAACGGTGTGGAGGTTATTGTGTTGTTATGTCCCAATTATCTCCAACATTATCAGCTCCTGAAAAGGCTCAGCCAGTCTTACAGGGATAAAAAAGTATCTCGTTTTAGCTTTAGTCTGCATTTTTTTTTCTATATTAAAATTCTTTAAAGTAAGTGGATCTGGAACCATAGGCTCACTGGTATTCCTGGAGTTTTGTAACCTCAAATTCTATTTCCACTTCAAATAATGTCTCCTTCAGCCAAAATAGGAATCGCTTTTACGCAGGTCTTCAGGGATGATGTTTGCACGTGGATGCTGCAGCTCATCAAGACCCAAAGCTAAATTTGACTGCACCTAATTTGAGGGACTATACAAGTTATAACAATAAGTCAGTTATAATAATACCTTTTGATTTGGGTCAGGTCTAACCAGCTGAAAACTGTGCAAAAAGAGTATTTCTGTGACTTAGCTTTTAAATTAGAACAAGAAAAAAGGCAACTTGTCTATCACATTATTGGTGAAGAGCTTGCATGTAGAAAAAGTATTTAAATAAGTCTATTAACAGACAACATCTAGTAACAAATTATTTCCCCTGTCAGTTTTTTAATGATAAGAAACTTATATTGAAATGCCCAGTGAAATAATATGAAGTACTCTGGGTATTCTTCTGAGGACTAAGGTTCCAGCGTAAATGAGTTTGTTTTTATGTTGATGTGTATAATGGCAATTATTTATTTAAAGTTTAATTGTTTACACATCAGTGAGACAATAGAAAAACTGCAGAAAATTGTTTCTGTTCTTCCCATTCCTCACATCTGTCGCTTTAAATGATTCTGACTCTACTTGTGAACATAATAGTTTCTGCCGAGTGATGGTTATGTCTGTGAAGTTTGGATACATAGGACTTAATGAACTGTTGGATATATAGTTTTTTAGGACTTAATGAACTGTTGGACATATAGTTGCAGGCCCCTGATGATTGATTCTACTTAAAATTGACTTCACATTAAAACATGTCTCTCTATTTTTCCAGATGGAAAATGGATTGAAGTTGCATTTTTTAAAGAGGAAAAAAATGGCCACAATATTTATCTTTGAGAATATTTCCTAATAAAAAGAGCTAAAGTGGACACAAGGCTTTGTGCTTTTTAATATATTACCTGTATTGGCCATGGTGGCAAAAGGAAAATGATTGTTCAAGAACTGCCTATTTAAGACAGTTTGAAAATAGGAAAAATAAAAGCACCTAGGAATAAATTTAATATGAAATGTATAAGAGCAGCACACAAAAACTCTAATGCTTACTTAAGAACATGCCCTGCCCCCAATAATAAAAACCCGTAAGCTTTATTGAAGAGCAAAAAAAAAAAAATTTGTTGAATAAATTGAAGTCTACATCTTATTCTTAAATAGGATGACTTGATATTATAAAGATGCCAATTCTTTTTATATCTATAATAATAATTTATAATAATAAAAGGGTAATATGCTAATTAGACCTGATGTCATTCCAGATATCATTTCAGGCGAAGCTGGGGCTCAAGCAAAGCCTGGGTCCCAGGTGCCAGAGGGAAGCTGGTGCCAGTAGCTGGGGGAAGGAAGGCCTACTCTGGCATGAATTTCATGCAATCAGGCCTCTAGTTAATCTATAAATCCACTGTAATCCCAATAAAAATTAGTAAGAGTGCTTGAGTAAATAACTCAAAAGTTCATGTGTAAGAATGAATATTTAAGAGTAGACAAGGTTATTCTGGAAAAGAATACTAATTTGGGGAAATGATATGGTAAGAAGTAGTATTAGCACAGCTACAATCATTAAAATGTGCAGCTACAATCATTAAAATTCTATCAAACTGAAAGTAAACTGACTCTCAAAAGAACATCACGGAGAGCCTAGTGATGCCAGGATATGTGGCCATTTAGTGTATCAGAGGTTAGAGAGGCCAAAAGCATCCGCAGCACATCCCGCAGCTCTGGGTCAGCTGGTTGGTTAGGGGGAATTTGAACGTTCCTACCTCATTTCTTACACCAAAGTAAATTTCAGATGTTTAATGTGAAAAGTAATATCAAATAAGGACTAGAAAAATATAAGTAAATATTTAATCTTGGGCTGGTAAAGCTATTCTAGAATCACGGTTGTGAACTTACTTCAAAAGGGAGAACCTTGATAGCTATGATTAATAAGAATTGAAATTTCCCCTAAATCCTTTAAATAAGAGGCAATTGAAAAACAGCTTTGCAACAAATGTGGCCTAGGAATTTATAATTACTTACAAATCATTAAAATTAAATTAAAACATTTTAACTGGGCAAAGATCACAACTAGGTGAGACAATGTACAAAAGAACAATTACATGTGAATACATTTTTGAAAACCTTAAAAATTCAAGTTAAAATAATACAATTCCATTTGAAATCGACCAAATTGGTAAAGACTAAATAAACTATCAGAACTCAGAGAAGACAGGGGGAATAAGCCCTCTAAAAATTTCTAGTGATGCAATAGGAAGTTGGAAGCAAAGAACACTGCACATGTCCTTTGACCAGAAATCCCATAGTTAGGATTTAGTTAAGGAAACAATTAAGAAAGTAAACTAGATGTTATGTAAAAACATATTCATTTTTTTAATATTAGCAGAAAATCTGCCTAACAATGTGGTACTACCAAAAGGAACTGTGGCATACTCAGTATAATGCAGCCATTAGATGCTATAGAATACTTAATGACATGCAAGTGTGTGTAACATTACTTAAATAAGAAATAATCTTGTAGAACTGCAAGATCTTAATCATGTTTTCTTTTAAAAAGGACATAAAGTATAGCAAAATGTATGTACAGAAAAAAGTGAATGATATAGGTCAGTGTTAAAATGGTTAGCACTGAGTGGTGGGATTACAAATAAACTTGATTTTTAAAATTGCTTTTCTGTGTTTGCCAAATTCTGTACAATGACACTATGTTGCAATCAGCACCACCTACTACTATAATTATTATACATTTAGAATGTTATAAAGAAGCCTACCACTTTAAAGAAAAGACTTTAGCTCATGGAACTGAAAAGATAGACATTTCTAGTTGGCATAAGAAATATTTTTTCCCTGGGTATGCTGCGATAGGCATCAGTGGGTTGATTAGCAGGATACTAATTTTAAACTCTCCCCTGCTAAACAGAACACATTAGGAGTTAACTGAAATGTCAATGGTTTAAAAAAAATCTTATTGGCAAAACAATTAGTAACAAAGACAATAAAAATTGCAAGAAGGTATTGACAGTCCAGTTTTGAGGGATGGGTTTGCTGAGCTCCTGGGGCAGCGAGAACAGAGGGAACCATCTCTGAAACCAAAGCTTTTAATAGTTTTCAAAATTTAACACTCTTTGTAATACTTTAAGCAATAAAACAAAATTAAAAGAAAAGAGAAGAATTAGATTCTGGGGGGGAAAAAGGAAATGAAATTAAACAGACTATGGTTTTCAAAAAAAAAAAAAAAAAAAGCAGAGTTAGGAAGGAGGAAATGGCCACCAGCATTTGCAGGAAGGGAGGGGTTCATATTTGTGCCCATCAGTTTCCAAATGGGACCACTAACACCAGAAGGGCTGAGACAGTGCTATTGCATGTGTCTGCGCCCTGCCTTTCCCCAAAAAGCTGAAAGCACTGCCCTTATACAGGAACACCTGCTGCCTCTCACTGTGAAATCCAATCCTGGCAAATACAGTTCTAGAATCACTGTTGTGAACTTACTGCAAAAGCCTCGAGGTAAGAGAGTGGTGGGGGTGTCCACAGACAGTGGGAGCTCAGCATGTCTCAGTGAGCAAGGGAAAAGTGAGAGGAGATAAGGAGTCATCTCTGAGTTATGTTCCAGAAGGATCACTGACTCCCGAGCCTAGACGACTGGGCTTGGGATGGGGCTAGTTTGAGCCCGACTCTAGAAATTTCTCAGTAACAATTAAATGAAGGACTGCCCGGTTAGGGTAGCTCCATGGTTGAGCGTTGACCTTTGAACCAGAAGATCAGGGTTTGATTCCCGGTCAGGGCACATGCCCCGGGGTTACTGGCTTAATCCCCAGTGTGGAGTGTGCAGGAGGCAACTGATCAATGATTCTCTTTTACCATTGATGTTTCTATCTCTCTTTCTCCCTCTCTGGTCTGAAATCAATAAAAATATATTTTGAAAAAAATAAATGAAGGATTCATTTCGGGCTATATAGCCCTTGCTTCCTAATCCTGTGTTCCCTCTGATTGATTACAGATTTGTTTAAAGCTCACACCTTCTTGCAGAAGGTCAGCAATCTTCCATGTCTGAAGCCATCTTAGATGAGAACCAAAGTTTCCACGTGTAAAATAATACCAGTAGTCTCTGGCATTCACTGAAATAATTTTTATTATATCCTTATATTACTGGAACCATTTCCATTTCTAGAAATAAACTCACTATAAAAAACTTAAATAGATACTAGATTGTCTGACCTGGCCTAGTCCTAAATCCATTAATAGATTTAAAATGCTAGTTTCTCCATGACACATACACATAATACAAACCATTAAAATAGAAAATGTCTGAGCCACACGTACTGTCATTTCACAGAGTCCTGGTAGTTCATGTCCTGTATCTGGGAGACACGATTAGAGGAAAAAGAACCTGGAGAGACGGGTGAGGCTGGGCCGGGCTCCATCCAGTTCTACTTCAGGACAAGTACACAAGACACACCCAGGCTCAGAGGCTCACCTAAAGCACTGTAGCCGAAGTCCGTGGGCAAACCGGCCTGCCTCGTACTCTTCTCCATCCATCACTGAAGGGACCGTCTCGGTGTCCTGCACAATGACTGCCATTTCACTGTCTCGCTTCCCCAGCATGCTTCGGTCATTGATGTTGGCAGAGCCTATAGGAGAAACAGTGACACTGAACAATCTTCTCTTCAAGGCAGACACTGTCAGCTGCCCTCCCACTCGGTTCTACTTTGCTAACAAAACCCTAATTGTGTTCAGGTTATCAAGAGCTGCTGTGCATTAAGGACACGAGCCTTCCCTAACCCAGGGGTGCATCTTGATCAGTCTAAGCCAGCCGTTATAATTGCATTATTTTGGCCAGTGTTGGACTTAGACTGGGCCTTTAACATGTTTCCAGGCAGTGTGACATGAGGAAAAGTCTGCTAGGGCCTTCTGGGAAAGTTTTTTTTTTTTTTGCCTTTTCATAATCTGGGACAAAGAACAGAATGCTGCTGCTTCCAGCCTTTGGCTATTTTGACTGAGCAGGTGGATGAGGATGTGATTCCTAGGGCTGCTGCAGCCATTTTGTAACCATGAGGAGACAGACAAGCTGGAGATGGCAGGGCAGAAAGAAGCAAGACCCTGGGTCTCTAAGTCACTGAATTAGCCAGCACTAGAACATTCTCACCTTCTGTTATATGAAACAATACATTTTCCTTATTGTTTCACATGCTTCTGGCTGAATTTTCTATTTTGTGGCTCAGAGGATTCTAACTGGTCTAATCACTAAGCATACAAAGAATAAAAGATATGCTTACCAGTTTGACTTAGTCAGTTTTGAGACTTACTCAGATTCTATAGACTTTAACTTATGATCTTAGATTTATGAGCATCAAAACCCAAGAGTGCCTTCACAAGCAAGAGTCCACTCTCAATACAGATTATCGTCAGTGGCTCTGGGTTTTCCATTCTCTTGCCTCACTTGTGTGGCATGCCAACAGCTTCTGTATCACCTTTCTTCCATCCTATTTTTAAATCCAAACGAGCTAAGAATGTTGACTCCCATGTGAAGGTCAATTATTTTAATAGTTCAACCTGTGCTTGCTGCGTTCCTCAGCCTCGCACTCAGAAACCCCATCACGTTTTCTGTGTTAATCACTGCAGATTCACTTTTTAAATCCTTGAGTTGTCCTAGAAACTACAGAAGGGCCTGACTGGTTCTTTCTTCTTCTCACTCCTCTTGCCCTAATCACATACTCCACTGCCTCTGGGGGAGTGGGGCACTGGCTAGCCTCTGTGATGGGGACACTCAGGGTGTAAGGTAACAGTAGTTTGACCCGAGCCCACCTGGAGGGATGTTGTACATGAGAAAAATCAGGCCCATCTTGAAGAGATGTTACTACCATTTACACAAAGTTGTCATGTAGTTAATATGCAAATCTATGATAACTATGGATGCGAATGGAGCCCCACAGTGACCTTGGGTGACAGAGAAAGGATGGAGCACCTCACCAGACATTTGGGAGCACTACCAGAATGCTGTAAGGTGACAAGACAACCTTTGAAACATTTTGTTTTGTTAGCAACCAATAGTCCTTTATACATACACTTTTCGATTACATTAGAAATGTACAGCTATATCTTTGGATTGGACAGTTGGTACAGCATTAATGTGGGCAAAGTCATTTAATCTTTCTCAGCTTTGCCTTTTATACATTGAGATCATAATGTCATTGTAAGAGTTAAGTAAAGTCATGTGAAAGCACTTGTTAATCTATAAATGGCTCTACAAGTGTTCATTATTATTGGCATCATTATCAAATTCTTGTTAATGCTTTATAATGTCTGCACCGAAGAACATCGCTGTAGTAAAGGACAAGTAGCATTTGTATCAGAGAAGCCTCCTCTTTGGGTTAACCACCCCTCACCCTCTTGTGTGAACCGCAGGGTGGAGAGCAACCAAGTTCCCACAGTGCTGCTTTGGGACTTCACTATCCCTGGCCTCCAGCAGAGGCCGCTCTCGGGCTGCAGGCTGCTGGATTGGGTGGTCATCACTGCTCTCCACAGTCAGGAAAACGGGGGATGGGAAGCCTCCTACACACACACACACAGACACACACACACACACGTTCACACTTTCCCACCAGTCCCCCAGTCTCCCTCCTACCAAGGTGGACCCTGTTCCCAAATTGAGAAGCACATTCCTGGCATTCTGAGCTGGGATTCTTAGAGAGAGGAGTGGTCTTTCTATTTTCAAGGCTGATTTGGGGTTACCCAGGGCACTGACTCTCCACCACCCTGAGGAAGTGCTGGCTACTATGGAATAGGAATGTGAAAAGAGGCTGAGAATATTTTAGATGAATGTAATGAATGAGATACTGAAGATGAGATATTTGTTGATGAAAATGCTACCTCTATTCTTGTTAAATGGTTCCACACTCTGAAAACGAAAGTCAGAAGAGCAGATATCACACTATTCTACTTCATAACATGGGAAAGAAGAGCGGGCAAAGCTCTAGAAAGTTACACGTTGAACTGTTAAGTAGGGTTGAGTGCCTTCTGGCTAAGAAAGGGAGGACAAGAAGGGGAATTCTGACCTTTTATTCCATAGAGTATGCATTGTTTACAACAAATGCCCGTTGTAATCATGCAGTACTTTTCTGCAGTAACTACAATCTCTTATTTTCATTAGGATAGTAGCTTGATATTTAAAACCACTTAATTTTTAGAAAATAATATTTTCTAAGTCTCATAATATTAGGGAACTTTTTAAAACATGTGAAATATAACAAAATACAAAGGAGTATGTGAAAAAAATAAATCTTAGGAGCACTAAATCATCACTGAATTTAACATCCAGGCTGAAAAAAAGAACCTTACCACATCCCAGAATCCCTCAGGTGTCTCCCATGCATGCCTTTCTCTCTAGAGGGGAACTTTCTAGAGAATTTGCTGCTCGTGATGTTCTGCATGCTTTCAGTTTATATAAAGGGAAATCCTACGTAATCTTTTGAGATTTGCATCTTTTGTTCAATATTATGCCTTTGGGATTTATCTGTGCATAACTGTAATCATGATTTTCCTTGAATGAACACACCAGGACCGATTCATCCCATGTTGGTAGATGTTTGGCTGTTTCTGAGTTTTGCTGTGAAGCACAGTTATGCTCTAGCACAGTGCGTGTCTGTGTCCTGGTGCACACACGAGTGTTTACCTGCCTGAGCTCTGTCCTCAGGACTGGAGACCCAGAGCTCCACAGCCTTGCCAACACTTGGACTGCACGGCTTTCTGATTTTGGCTAATTGGTATCTTTAAAACCCTTTGTCTCTTACATTAATGATGATGGTCATCTTTGGTATATTTATGGGTGTCATATAAGTCCTCTTTGGCGCTCTTGTACTGCAGTTCCTTTGCCCGTTTGACCTTGGATGTTGTCTTTTCTGACTGATTTATAGGAGTTCTTTATTGGTTTGGATTATTAAGTGTGCTGCAAATATCTATTTTCAGTTTGTGGTTTATCTTTTTATTTTCTTCATAGGGTCTTTTAATGAATACAATGTCTGAATTTTAATGTAGCTGAATGTATCCACCTTTTCCTTTGTGCCTTTTTTCACATTTTGTTTCAGAAATTGTGAATCCTCCTATGGTAGGATAATGGCCCTGAAGGATTTGTTTAATGTAAAAGCCTGTGGATTTGTTGTGTTACATGGCAATGGGGAATTAGGCTGCATATGGAATTAAGGTTGCTAATCAACTGACCCTAAAATAGGGAGACTATCTTGCATTAGTGGGGTGAGCCCAATTTAATCACTGGGGTCCTTAAAGCAAAGGGGGTTCAGATGGAGATTACAGCAGGATGGGTTGAAAGTTTTGGGAACTTTCAGAGAGATGGAACATAGCTGCCTTCAGAGATGGGGAAAGGGGGGTCACGAATGTGGGCAGCCTCCTCAGAGCCTCCAAGAAGGAATTCGGCCCTGCCGACACCCTGATGGCAGCCCAGTGAGAACCATGTTGGGCTCCTAACTTACAGAACAATAAGTTTGTGCTGTTTGAAGCCACTAAGTATGTGGTCATATGTTACAGCCATAAAAGAAAAAAAAAAGCAAATTCACCAACGGTACCCTATTTTAGCTTATTAAAGGACAACCGATTCTTCCACTGAACCCACATCAGCTCTTCTGTCCTTTCACCCACTGGTGTTCCCTCTGTGTCCAGTTCAGAAGTTCTTAGCTTGGACCGTACATGAGCATCGCCTAGGAAGCATTTAAAAAATACTGATGCTTAAAAACAAAAACACCTTGATGTCTGAGCTCCACACCAGACCAAATAATCACAATTTCTGCAAGTAGAAACCAGCCGTTAGTATTTTGCAATACCATCCCATCCCTTCACCTATCTATGAATCCATTTTTTTGGAAGGGTGGGGGGAAAAGGGTGGAGAATCCAGTTTAAGGTAAATTGCAGACATGAATAAACTCCCCCCCTAAGTGATATGTTTTCTTAAAGCTCCCCGGGCAATTCTAATGCAGCCGAGTTGAGACCCACCAGTCTAGATCCAGTGTAATCTCCCTTTACTGGGGCAGCCCTTCAACTACAGCCGCTCACCTACCCACCCTGACCTTCCTGCTCTGGTTCTGCACTATCCACGTGGACGCTCTGGTGTCAGGTGCCAAGAATACCTGCCACCCCTCCAGCCCAGGAGGGCTGCAGGGCAGTGGCAACATCCGATTCCTGCTCTCCATCTCCCTACTGTGCTCCGCAGTGAATCCGTGAACACTAAAACATCATTTCACTTGTCAGCCGGGTAGAGTGAAATTATACACAAGGACAGCCTTGTTGTGTTAGGAAAGCAAATAAATGTTAACTCGGTCCGGTGACAATATTAAGATGGATTTGGACACAGGCTTCACAACCAGCAGCTCACCCAGGGCAACAGACAATGGAAGCTACCAGTATACACACAAGAGACCTTCAATGGGAGAAAACCAGTATTCCCTCCTGAGGAAAAAGGGAGGGTGGACAATTACTCGTGTATCTTAGGTCAATTATCCAGTAATTCTGGCATATGTTTCCCACATTAGGAAATTCAATGATGGATCACTGTAACTTCTTTTAAGCTTTCAGATACTTGCTTAATCCAGTTCAATATTCTTCACATAACTTCTCAGCGCCTCTCTGAGAATTTCCAGTGTTGTTCTCTGTGTTATGAACTTAAACAGGCTGATGTATGTGAGAGCAGCAACAACCACGTTGCTTCCTCTTAGAGTCTCCACTGAGATAAAAGGAATGGAAGCACCTTTGGAATTTTCGGGGGAACCTGTGGTGCCCTCGAGGAAGGATAGACAGAAACCCAGTCCCTGAAGATGAACGTAAGACCCCTTCACACTCCCACGGCCACATCTTCCTTTTCTACAGAGTAGACAGGAATTATGGGCAAAATTGATGTGACTGTTAGCCTGAATAAACTGTTAGCCTTTGGGGGGTTCAGAGACCTTTCTACAAAATAAGTCAATTAAAAAAACTCAACCAACCTAATTAACTGATGGCTCTTCTACTGAAAACGACTCGGCATGGGTACTTTATGTAAAATAAAGCAGGTTGAAAGCCCAAATGACCTTTACTGGTAAAATATTTACAGCTGTCATTTTTTACTTCCAGAGTTCTGAAGTCTTTCTAAAGAGATCCAGTGAACTTTACTTCACTTTGTTTGTTTTTCCATTTCAGCAAACATCAATATTTCCCCTTCCTATGTCATCGCCGAATTTAATATAAATGTATTCTGAGATGGCTTCTGAAGCACAAGGCCAGAGCAGCTGTGGGAAATAAGAGAAGCCCTGTTTTGGGAGAAACGGGGAAGGAAATAAATCCCTACAGTGCTCTGGTCCCTATAGAGCAAGGGATCAGTGACAGAAAACATTTTTAAGTGTCCTGTATACGTATAAAGAGTGTGTGTGTGTGTGTGTGTACATGTGTGCATGCACATGTGAGACCACACTGTGGTCTATACATTTTCTAACTTCAGAAATATTTTTTCTTTCTTTTCAAATCATGTTCCATGTAAAACAGTCTCATTACTACTAGATAAGAGATTACACACACACACACACACACACACACACACTTTTTACAGTGGAGGATAAACATATTTATTGTCAAAACATTTCAAAGTTTCTTAAAGAATAGGGAAGTATCTGACAATAGCTGAAAAACTACACTCCATTTAAAACAGATGAGCGGAATTCCCAACAATGGGACACACTGTATCTCCAAGTAACACCTCCCACCCTTGTCAACCCACTTACCTGGGTGATTAGTAATTATGTTTCTCATCCTGCCTTTTCCGTGTATGTGTAACATCATATTTGAAAGCAAAACAATTCAAGGATGGGACAACAAAGCTTTCCATGTGTATAAAACAACGGAGCAGAACACCCATCCCTCTGGGCAAGTTGATCTAATCTGGGTAGAATATACAACCAGTAATTGTCCCTGAATCTGTAGGTGGGGAGAGGACCTCTGGAGAACTCTGTTGTGTATACTTGACAAGAAAGGACTGCAGACCTTAGTCTGAGGTGCATGATATCATTACTTCCCAATTTCCCCTAACCACCTTATACCAGCAAAGCACCCTGGTTAATGACACCCAAAACAGACTCTAAGGGACAAAACAGAATGCACAGAGGCAACAATATTTTCATACCCTTCCGATTCTGACTCTTGCACAACCTCAGAGCTGTGAAAACAGTTAGGTGGATGTGGTGCAAACACATACAAACTACTATCAGGCACTCATTTCCTCCCCAGTTCTCCCCCATCTATTCCCAAAATGTAGGTACTTGGATTCAATAAAAATAAGGGGATAGTAAAGAATGAAAGAGAGCAGGCCAATTATTGCATTGCTGGGTCAGACTGCTGCCCTTGGATACTGTAATTTGCACAATGGCCATTTAATTGCTCTGTGCCTGTTTCTTCATGGATAAAAACGGATTAGAAAGGTTGTATACAAAAAAGACTGCTCCAGAAATGTTTTAGATAGTATGTTACTGTCACTCTCAACTGAAAAGGAAGCTTGGGAGGAACAGAGAGATTGTTGCATGATATAAGTCAACTAGCAAGAAACACAATTAAGGACTTGTATGCATGCATATTAGCATAACCAATGGACACAGACACTGGGGTGGTGGGGGCTTCCCTGAATGGGAATGGCTGGGAGGGAAAGTCAATTGGAGAAAAAGGAGACATCTTTAGACAATAAAAATTATTTTAAAAAAGGAACACAATTAGAGACCATCTACTTACCAATAATAACAGTGTTGTCATCAGCAATTAGCAACTTGCTGTGGACATAGATGAGCTCAGTGACTAGGTTTCCTTCAAGCTCTGCATGTGTTCTAAGACCACAGAAGGATATATAATTTATCCACTGATTGCCAACTGTAAGTTTAAAAAGAAATTACTAAAATTAATATAGCCAAACTCAATAAAGGCACAATACATTTTATCAAAACAAATATACTACTTAAATAGACGGTTAAGAATAGATGACATATTGTGTGTGTGAGTGTGTGTGTGCTATTTCATAACTTGCTCAGGATCTATTTTTGCTATCTGGAGAATTTCATACTGTTGACCTGGTGCATATAGACTAAAAATCATATTGAAGTGCTTTCTGTATCTTCCCTTCGCTGAGGCAATCCAAAAATATATTTAAGTATGAACATTTTATTTTAATGATTTGGTGAGTAACTACTTAAGTGTGATCATTAAAACTGAGCCAGAGTAGATAACCTAAGACTCCAGTGTGACATTTGCATCTATCTTGGCTGACACCTGCTACCGTTTAAATCAAATGCAAGATGTGTGCCCAAATTGCCTGATGTATGCATAGTTTGTAGCATATCCAGCACAAAGAAGCAATTAAATTTTACAGACTTTGGGTAAATAAAAATGTTGGCAATTAAATAACACTCCTCCTAAATTATTAAAATTAGGACATGACAGGAATCCTGGCTACATCTGGAGACTTTTCTTCAGGGCAAGCAGAGCCAGGTTCGTGCTTTAATACATTGCCCTCTCATCATGTGAGGGCCATTCATGTGATATGAAATGCGTTCCATAACAAGCCAACCCATAATCACTGTTCTGACCTGAGTGGTAGCCACAAGATTGTATGGACCCTCTCCCACAGAGCAGTTGTCTTAGGTGAGCAAAGTCTGATACTAGAATATATAAAGTGGAACCAAGCCATCACAAATTCTAATAGAAAGAGAATGTAAATCTTTTTTTTTCTTTTATAAGAATCTAAAGCACTTTTATAGAACCAATGGAGTTCATATTCCATTTACTGAAGTTTCCACATATTACTAATGTTTTCTATTTTACTGCTGGTGTTATTTAGCGTTTCTATTACATATCGGTGTCTTGGAGAGAAGTTCTTTCACAGGTTGTATACAGAGGTTCCTCCACGTATAGACAACCCTTCCCCCACCAATATGGGTGATCTTGCAGCTGTGTTTGCCAGGAGTTGATGTGCTGGTGAACCAGTACATCGTGTATAGGAGATGCATTTCCAAACAGTTTAACGTAAAGGAGATTTTTGCAAATATTTTTTTCTCCATTGGAAAGCTGTTCTATACAAAGCATGGCCTCTCCTTGAACCAGAGAAAAGAGCATTTCCTCTTTGAAGCCCTTCATGCCCATAAAATCCCTGGAAAATCTTTCTAATATAATGCCAAACATATTCTTTTACAAACATTTATTTAATCCTCCCTTTTGCCTACTGTTGCAGAGGTATTACACAGCTTTGTATCCCTAATCCTTGCATAGTACTAACAAAGTTATATAAAGGAGTGAAGAGATGAATGGGTAAACAGGTGGCAGCTAGTATTTCATCTTTCGGTTTCTCTGTATCATCTACTTTCCTGCAGTTGGCTCATCACCTAGAATCTAAAATTATAAGACATAAAGCAACTTTTTAAAAGAATCATGGAGCAAATCCTGTGCTAAAATAAACATTTTTGCAGTTAGTTCCCATAAAATATCCACATTGAGCAATAAAGTAGACCAATGCTTCTCAGTGTGTAGAAAGACCACCACTGGGGGGTCCAATAAAAGCAGAATCCTGGGACCCTCCCCAGGGGTTGTGATTCAATATAAATCTATAATTCAAGTGTCCTAGGGAATCTCATTCCTTACAGGACACGGCCATAGAGCCTTGGCCTTTATAGATTGGAGATTAGTGTACACACTCAGAAAATAATACAGTATGACCATGGGAGATGCATTCGAGGGGTGTGAGTCTGCTCAATATGAGGAAGCCCATTAGTATAATACACAGTATTGATCGATCTAGGGAGAAGAATCTATGTATCTCAACAGATGCTGAAAAATTTTTGACAAAATTCAGCACCCATTTTTTTCATTAATTAAAACCATGAAAAAAATAGGAAATACCAAATACTTTATTAACATGCTTCAAAATGTATAGCATGAATTATATATGCATAATATATATGTACATCTATGTATGTGTGTATATATTACCATGGAGGTATTAGCCAATGCATTTAGACAAAAGTAATCACATAAGAAGTAAAACCACCTCCTATCTAATCTTATAAAAGAGTAATATGCAAATTAGTCATCACTTCGAGACACCTAAGCCATGCCCACCAGACAAGCCATGCCCACAAGCCAATCAGAGTGGCTGTATGCAAATTAACTCAGCCAAGATGGCGGCTGGCAGCCACGGAGCTAGAGCAAATGGTAGGCTTCTGTTGCACCAGTGATGGAGTTGAAGCTGCCTGCCTAGGCCAGCTGGGCCTCTGCTCAAGGCAACAATGTTTCAATTATAGAAGCCATGGAGCTGAAGCAAATAGGAGGCTTCATTGCCTGACTAGGCCTCCACTCCAGGCAACAAAGTTTCAATTATAGAAGATAAATAAACCCCAGAAACCTGATTCCAGCCAGCCTTCCTGGGACTTTGTGTCAATGGGAGTTGTGGGCAGCCTGAAAATGGCCCTCAGCCCCTCACCCAGGCTGGCCACACCCTCATGGGGTGAGGGTCCTCACTGAGGAGCTTGGCCAGCCTGCAAACAGCCATCAGCCCCTCACCCAGGCATGCCAGCAGGTGGACATCCTCCAAGGGGTTCCAGACTGCAAGAGGGCACAGGTAGGGCTGAGGGATCCCCCCACCTCCCGCATGCACAAATTTTTGTGCACTGGGCCCTTACTCTAATCTAATAAAAGAGTAATATGGAAATTTCCCCTCACTCCGTTACACCCACAAGCCACACCCACAAACCATGCCCACCAACCAATCAGGAGCAAATATGCAAATTAACTCAACTAAGATGTCGGAGGCTGCAGAGCTGGAGTTGCCCTGGGCAAATGAGGAAGCCAGGGCCCTGTGGGCCCTGATCTCTATTCAAGGTTACAAAATTTCAATTATAGAAGATAAACAGCCCTGACCGATTTGGCTCAGTGGATGGAGCTTTGGCCTGTGAACTGAAGAGTCCCAGGTTTGATTCCGGTTAAGGGCATGTACCTTGGTTGCAGACACAACCCTGGTGGGGAGTGTGCAGGAGGCAGCTGATTGATGTTTCTCTCTCATCAATGTTTCTAACTCTCTATCCCTCTCCCGTCTTCTCTGTAAAAAATCAATAAAATATATTAAAAAAAAGAAGAAGATAAACAAACATACCTGGCTTTCGGCCAGGCACCCCAGTGAACCCTGAAGGGGCTGTGGGCATCCTAAAATGGCCCTTTTCCCCTCACCCAGGCTGGCCAGGCACCCCAGTAGGGACCCGAACCCTGAAGGGATTGTGGGCAGCCTGAAACAGCCTTCAGCCCCTCACCCAGGCTGGCCAGGCATGTCAGCAGGTAGACATCCCACAAGGGGTCCCAGACTGCGAGAGGGCACAGGTCTGGCTGAGGGACACCCCCCCCACACATACCCCGAGTGCACAAATTTTTGTGCACCGGGCCTCTAGTTTATAGATAATATAATTGTATTCTTGGAGAATCAATGGTAAAACTATCTCAAACAATAAAAGAATAAGCATGCTAAAATATAAATTAACATGTAGCTTCATACACACAAATAATAACCAGTCAAAAGATATAATCATAGATAAAATCTCACAACAAAGGAGATAGAACACTTAAAGATAAACTTAGCAATCAATGTGTAAAAAATTTATGAAGAAAAAGTTTAAACACTATTGAAAGACAATAGTCTATTCTTGAACAAATGAAAAGACATCCCCTGTTCTGGGATAAATTAATTCAATGTTTAAAAAGTGCTAGCTCTCCTTAGATTAATTTATAAATCTAATGTAATCTCAGTAGAGATAACAACACATTTTTATGGAGCTAGAAAACCTGATAAGATAGTTTATGTGGAAAAAATAAACATTCAAGGATGGTTATTAATAAAACTGGAAAAGAAAAGTTATGATGGAGCAGTAATCCTATCCAATATTAACACATCTACCAAGTCTGTACAATTAACACAGTGCAAAACTGGTCCATAAATAGACAGCTGAACCTTGGAATGGAATAGAAAGTCCAGAAATAGATCCAAGTACATATGGAAATTTTGCATATGTACATAAAGGCTGCATCTTAAATGACTAGGAAATAATCTATATGTATACAAGCATACGCAACCGTCCAACCGGCCAACTGTCCGACCACCTGACTATGATGTGCACTGACCACCATGGGGCAGATGCTCAACACAGAAGTGAAAACCACAGGCATGGAAACATGGAACAGACTGATGAATCTCAGAGGGAAGGGGGGGATGGGAGAAGGGCAGGAAGAGATTAAACAAAGATCTTATATGCATACTAGAGGCCTGGTGCAGGGATTTGTGCACCGGTGGGGTCCCTAGTCCTGGCCTGCGGAGGTTGGCCAAAGCCAGCTCTCTGACATCCCTCGAGGGGTCCTGGATTGCTAGAGGGCACAGGCCAGGCTGAGGGACCCTGCCAGTGCACGGAGGACTAGTTTTTACATAAAGGACTAGGACTTTTAAATAAAAGGTGCTAGTATGATTGCATCTGTATTGGAAAAAGATAATAATTATATTTTTACCTCAAATCAATCACAGAAATAAACTCCAAATTGATGAGAGATAGAAATGAAAGCATATGGAACTAACTGGATTTTTTGTAAATAAAATTTTCCATACAAGAAGAAAACAGAGTGAATTCCTGTATAACCTGAGTATAGGAAAGGCCTGCAACTGTCCAGAGGCAATAAAATACAAAATTGATAACACTGACTCAATTTTTAAAAATACCAAAACACTACATTTTCATGATACAAAACATCATAAGCAAAAACAACAGAAAAATGACAAAGTGGGAGAAAGTATATGTCACAGATGAAGAGTGGAGAGTCCTAACATGAAAATCTAATATATTAAAAGAGTAATATGCAAGTTGACCATTACCCGAGACACCTAAGCCATGCCCACCAGCCACGCCACGCCTCCCAGCCAACCAGAGCAACTGTATGCAAATTAGCCCAGCCAAAATGGAGGCCAGCAGCCATGGAGCTAGAGCAAACCAGAGGCTTCTGTTGCAACTGCCTGCCTAGGCTGGCTGAGCCTCTGCTCACAGCCACACCCACCAGCCAAGCCATGCCTCCCAGCTAATCAGAGCGGCTGTATGCAAATTAACCCAGCCAAGATAGAGGCTGGCAGGGCGGCTCTGCACTGGGAGCCTCCGCGGCCAACATAGCTGTGCCAGGTGTGTCAGCTCAGTGGGGGTGGGGGTCCAGCCTGGGGCCTCCTCGGGGCATCCAGGAGCACCTATCCTGGGTCCACTGCCTGGCTCCGCCCCCTGGGGGCCTCTGTGCGGCGTGCAGGAGCAGCTGCCCTGGGTCTGGGCCTGGCTTTGCCCCCGAGGGGTCTCCTTAGGGCATCCAAGAGTGCCTGTCCTGGATCCGCTGCCTGGCTCTGCCCCGGGGGCCTCCTCGAGGGCGTGCAGGAGCACCTGTCCAGGGTTCGCTACCTTCACCCGCCCCCCAGAGGCCTCCACAGGGCATGCGGGAGCATCTGCTGCACAGTGCGGAGCATCTGAAGTCAGTCCACTGCCCGGCTCCACCCTGGGTGTGTTTGCTCAGCAGCAGGGCCCCACCGAGGGATCCTGCATCAGTGTCTGCCCCTGGCTTGCCACCCAGCTCTGCGCCAAGTGTGTCCCCTCAGCAGTGGGGGCCCACCAGGTGTGTGCGATCGTGGGCCCTCCGGTGGGAAATGTCCAGGCCTGCACTCACCAGCCCTCCCACCCTCCAGTGCACGAACCCTGAAGGGGCTGTGGGCAGCCTGAAAATGCCCCTCAGCCCCTCACCCAGGCTGGCCAGGCATGCCAGCAGGTGGACATCTCCCCCGAGGTGTCCCAGACTGCAAGAGGGCACAGGCCGGGCTGAGGGACCCCCACTCCTCGAGTGCACAAATTTTTGTGCACCGGGCCTCTAGTAACTTAATAACTGAAGGAGAAAGATCAAAACCTTGATAGAAAAATGGGAACAAAGATGTGAATAGACAATTCACACACACAAAACTATACATTGGAAAAGCTATTCACCCTCACTTATAATAATAGAAATGAAAATTAAAACTACTCTGAGAAACCATTCCTTACCTATACGACTAGCAAGAAAAAGTGGGATAACACATTCTGTTGGTGAGACTGTTGAAGCAGGTTCTCTCATTCATTGGTGGTGAGAATGCAAATGGGCACAAACTGTTTGGAGGGAAATTTGGCAGTATCTAAAAAAATTACCTATTGACCCAGAAATGAAACTAGAAAATTATCTTAAATTCCAACAATTGAGAACACATCCTATCTAATATAAGAGTAATATGCAAATTAAGCATCACTCCGTCACAAAGATGGTGGCTCCCATAGCCACAAGATGGCAGTGTCCAGTCCAGCTCAGCCCGCCACTGAAGTTGTCAGGCCTGTTAACCAGGCAGGTGGCGGGGGAGGCAGGGGGCCCGAGGGGTGGAACAGGCAATCAGAGGGGGCTGGGGGACCCCTGCCCAGACCAGAGGCCTTCAGAAAGAGTAAGGGCAGAGCCAGTGATCAGAGGGGGCAGCGGCAGAGCCGGTAATCGGTGATCAGAGGGGTATGAGGTGCTCTACCCAGGCATAAGGCTTGGGCAGGGGCAAGGCTGGAGATTGCAGGAGCCTGGGCTCCACAGAGCCGGTGATCAGAGGGGCAGGGGTGGAGCCTGCGATCACAGGGGTCTGAGCACAGGTGGAGCTGGCAATGCAGGGGTCTGGGGGTCCTATGCCTAGGCTTGTAGCCTTGGCCAGAGGATGTAGTGGGGCAGGGGTAGAGCTGGCGATGGCAGGGGCAGGATCAGAGCTGGTGATCATAGAGGCCTGGACTCTGTGAAGCTGGTGATTGGAGGAGCTTGGGGGTCCCCTGTCCAGGCCTGCAGCCTT
Organism: Murina feae; assembly: GCA_004026665.1. Lineage (NCBI taxonomy): Eukaryota > Metazoa > Chordata > Mammalia > Chiroptera > Vespertilionidae > Murina > Murina feae. Next base: position 2,908 of record PVJC01001994.1, on the reverse strand, counting down.
GGGCAGAGGTTACAGGCCTGGGTAGGGGTAGAGCTGGGATTGGAGGGGCAGGGGTGGAATAAGTGATCAGAGTGAACTACAGAGGAAACACCTTTTCTTACTGCTCATTGGCTAAGCTCCCGGTATGCCGCTGGTAATATTCTTAGTAACTTGGATAATAAAAATCCAAAAATGTGATCTAGGGTTTTTCCACCACACTCCTGGAGAAAAAAAATGAAGGTCCACTGCTGGAGGGCTAAAAAATGTCATATCCTGCCCTAGCCGGTTTGGCTCATTGTATAATGCCTCAGCCTGCTGACTGCAGGATCTGGGTTCAGTTCTAACCAAGGGTATGTACCTAGGTTGCAGGCTCCTCCCTGGCTGGGGCCCGGGTCAGGGCTCATGCAGGAAGCAACCAATCAAAGTGTTCCTCTCACTTTGATGTTTCTCTCTGTTTTTCCCTTCTCTTCCACATTCTCTAGAAATCAATGGAAACATATTCTCAGGTGAGGATAAAAAAGCAAGCAAGAAAGAAACGTAATGTCATATCTTATGAAAGATACATCTTGAAAATGCCTAAAGAAAGTTTTCATTTTGTCATGGTGAAGGGACTGGAGTCTGTGTTGATGAAAACACCTTGTGGGCTGCGGTGATTGGCAGTGGCTGCAGCAGCGGGATGATGGGGTTGGTGGTTTCCCTGATTAGCCTGGTCACCTCCCATGAAGGGAGGCCAGACTACAGCTTAGGCCCGCTTCCCAAGGGGAGCAGGGCACAGGCCTAAGCCGTCAGTAGGACACCCCCTAAGGGCTCCCAATATGTGAGAGTGGGCAGGCTGGGCTGAGGAGCGCCCCCCTCAGTGCACAAATTTTGTGCACTGGGCCCCTAGTATGTATGTATGTGTGTGTGTATATATATATATATATATATATATATATATATATATATATATGGTTATTCAATGCATAATTATAATTAAAAAAACATTGAAAACAATCTAACTGACCACACATAAGAAGGTGATTGCATTAGCTGTGGAAGACCATGTTAAGGTTAAAAGCATGAAGATTTCGATGAACTAATATAGAGTGATTTTCAGGATATATTGTTAAATGAAAAAGCGAAGTACATAAGAGAATATGAAGTATGCTATTCTTATGAAAGAGACTGGGAGAAGTAAGGAAATATCTCTCCATTTGTGCACAAAAAGAAACAAAGCAAGAATAATCTAGGAACTGAAAAAATTGGTTACCCATAAAGGGTAGGTGGCAAAATAATGAAAAAGGTGGTTGGAGAAGAAAAAGAAAGTATAGGCAAGTGACATCTAAGTTTGCTTTTTAAAATTTATGACTGTTTGAAGTATATTGCACACACACACCCCAAAAAATACAGAAAAAAAAACATTAAAATGGAATACAAACCAAAGCAAATAAACTAACTTTATTTCAAATTAATAACATAGTCCAAGTAAATTTTAACACTAACTTTTGAGTATACCTATATCCTTAGGCTAAAGACAAAAACCTATAAACAAATATTAAATTCTAGTGAGTAGATGTATTTCCCATAGTAGCATGGGCTAGCAATTCAGAAACTATTCTCGGTGTATTCTGTGGCCGAGGAAATGGGTACATATACTGTAGGTAATAGGAGCCAGGCTTCTCACTATAAAAGAAAGGAATCCTTTGCTGGGGGATTAGAATTAGAGGTATCAGTATGGAGATATGGAGATAGATAGATAGATAGATAGATAGATAGATAGATAGATAGATACATACATACTTACATAGATCATTGATAGGTAGATGATTGACAGAATACAAAGGGCCTAAAGCAGTGATAACTCAGTAACAGTGACCATATCTAGCACACAGATTTTAGTTTCTAAATTCTATTTTCCACTGAAAGAACCCAGGTTCCTTGGAGAAATGACTGAGTATAGGACTAGTTCTAGGAATGTACAAGATGAGTCTGAAATCCTCTGTTGTGCCAGTAAAAACAAAACAAAACAAAACAAATGCTGAAGGTGACCTGTCAAAAGCCCCTTAAGATAATCCCTTAAAGGCCAAACATATGTGATCTGAGCATCAAAAATTATGATCTATTGAATAAAATAAGAATCCATAAATTCATACCAATCCTATCTAATAAAGGAGTAATATGCAATTTGACCATCACAAGATGTCTGCCCCCATGTGGTCAAAGATGGCCACCACAAGATGGCCAGCAAGGGAGGGCAGTTGGGAGGGACCCAGGCCTGCAGGGGAGGACAGTTGGAGGGGACCATCCTGGCAGGGGGAGGGCAGTTAGGGGCAATAAGGCAAGCACAGGAGCAGTTAGGCATTGATCAGGCTGGCAGGGGAGTGGTTAGGGCAATCGGCAGGCGAGAGGTCGGGAGCCAACAGTCCTGGATTGTGAAAGGGATGTTCGACTGTCCATGTAGGCCCGATCCCACCGTGGCAGTCCCAGATTGGAAAGGGTGCAGGCTGGACTGAGGGACACCACCCCCACCCCCCACTCCTACTCCGTGGACAAATTTCGTGCACCAGGCCTCTAGTCTAAACTAATAAAAGCGAAATATTAAAATTAACCGTTTCTCCGAGACAGGGTAAGCCACGCCCACCAGCCAATCAGAGCGGTTGTATGCAAATTAGCCCAGCCAACATGGCGGCCGCCACTCACAGACCTGAGTAAACAGCCCTTTCCATTGCGGCTGGAGCGAAAGTGAAGCTTCGCCCCTCAGCTCAGCTCCGATTAAACTGCCTCTAGCGAAACACAGCTTTTTGAAACATTGTAACAATCATAGAATCCTCCGGAGCTGAAGGAAAGAGCAGCTCCGGCCTAACCAGTAAAAGTAACAATTGTTTCATTATAGACGCTGCGAGGTGAAGCAGAGGCTTCGTTAGTAGTTAGAAGGCCGCCTTAAAGGAAC
>PVJC01001993.1:40923-85034 GCA_004026665.1 Murina feae | reverse complement strand
CTTCTTGGTATGTATCATCTTTGCTTGTTTTCTTCATTCTGCACATTCAATCTTTCAGCAACTCTTCCCAAATATATTTCATATCTGTCTCCTCCAGCCCATCACCACTTTGTTTGTTCTCAGCCACCAATATTTGTTACGTGGTCCATGACCACTGTTTCTTCCCTTTGATCAATTTGTACCTAATTGGCCATAAAAACACAAATCATGTCATTTTATTTTATGGTTTAAAACCCTCTCATAGAGTTCCATTTTACTTAAAAAAAATCTAAAACCCTTACTATGACCTCTTTCCATAAAGTATGAACCCTGTCAGCTTCTCTCATGTGAAGTGTTGTCACTGCACCAATGCTCTGTTCTCCAGCAGCAGTGACTGCCCCCCTATTCATTAGGCATCCATGCTCATGCCAACTTCAGGCTCTCTGCACTGGCCACTCCCTTGTGCGGAATCCTCTGTCCCCAGATATTCACATGGCTATCTCCCTCTGAACATCTGGTTTCCCCTGACACTTCATTGCTTCAGAATGGCTTTCCTTGAACAGCTAAAGAGGTGAGGCAACCTTGTTATCCCAGTACATCATTTTATACTTTATAATGTTTCTCACTATCTGAAATACTCTTTTTCATTTATTATTTACTTGTGTATTGCCTTTCTTCCTCTACAAGGATATAAGCTTCACGGAAACACAGATTTTAACCGCCTTATTTAATGCTCAGTCCCCCATGCCTACAACGGCATATAGTGGTTGCTCACAAGTCAGTCCCCTGCTAATGACACTTTACCTCTTCCCGTCTTAAGCTGAGTCGAGGTCTTGTAATTTTGATTATTTACAAGATCCTACACAATCTGCTACACCTTCCTGTGCCAGACCACCACTTCTCAAAGCTCATCTTTCTACTCCACGCTGGTCACACTAGCCTGCTCAGTATACATTGAATACGCCAAGCAGATGCCTCTCTTAAGGCTTTGCACTTCCTGTCCCTCTGCCTGGGACTCTGTCACCTGACCTATCTGTGGACTTGTCCTTCATGCTTTCATGTTTTCACCTGAGGACTTTCTTCACTTCCTTATTAAAAATCTTAGTGCCCACCTGACATTTTCTTCCTTCCTTCCTTCCTTCCTTTATTTTTCCTTGGCACTTAGCACAATCTAAACTGTCATGTATTGTACTTCATTTTCTTATTTCATTTCCCTCTCTTCATCTAGACTGTAGGGTCTATGAGGGTAGGGTTTTTTATCTGTTTTTTCTCCCCTCACTATATTTCAGTGCCTGGCACACATGTTTTCGGTAAATCTTTATCAAATAAAAGAAAAGTTAGGGAGAGCCTGGTGGGTCCCATTACATATTCTGAACTTTAGGGAAACCATTGAATGAGTTTAAGGAGAAAGTGTCAGTCAGTTTCCCACCGAAAAAAGATTGCTTTGGAGACTTGGCACGAATGGATTGGGAGAGTAGGTGTGGCTATTGAGTAGCAATAACTAGGGGAGGATTTTCTGGTAGCTTGGGAGAGAGAGTTGTATCCTTGATTTAGGGATGTGGCAGTGGGATGGAGAAAGGGGGTGGATTTGAGACAGTTAAGAGGTTGAATGTATAAGATGTGGTGATTGATGAGAAATGGGAAGCTAAGCTGTGTCAAGAACAAATCTGAGGTTTCTAGTATGCATACCTGTACGAATAGTTGTTCTATTTCCAGGAACAGAAAACACTGGACAAGGAAGAGATTTCAGGCAGAAGATGAAGATCTCAAAGTCTTCAAACTTGCTGAGTGGAAATATTGTGTTGGCCTGTTGGATACTCAGGTCAGGAACTCAAAAGATTAGAGTCATGAACACATAGATAGTACATGAGGCCATGGAAGTGATGAGAGGTATCAGGTTGCACCTGTGAGAGCAAAATTCATCCAACATTTAAAAAATATATATATATTTTATTGAATTTTTACAGAGAGGAAGGGAGAGGGATAGAGAATTAGAAACATCAAGGAGAGAGAAACATTGACCAGCTGCCTCCTGCACACCTCCTACTGGGGATGTGCCCACAACCAAGTACATGCCCTTGACCGGAATTGAACCTGAGACCCTTGAGTCCAAAGGTTGACATTCTATCCACTGAGCCAAACCGGTTAGGGCTCATCCAACATTTTTATGGTTATTTCTCTCTGGGAAGACTCATTTGCTAAATCACTCCTGTATTGGGTGTCATAGTACTCACAATCTCCAACTGAAACCTAAAACTTTCTGTTGAGTCCAACATGCAGCTCTCCCATCAAGGTTATTTTGGACATTATTGCAACTCTGTCTTTTGACTCAGTTCTGTTTTGCGGTTTCCCTTCTGCCTCTCACCCCTGAGTCTTCCCCAGCAACCTGTGAAGAAGGTGTGAGGGGATGATGACAATCACTTAGGCCAGCTTCAGAAGGGAGCATTTTTTCCTGCAACTTTTGGACCTGTGCTCAGACCATGCTCATTCAGTGTTACATGAGATCAGGGGGATGGGTAGCTCAAGAAATGAAGAGGCCCTGGTTAGGTGGCTCAGTTGGTTAGAGCATCCTCCCAATACCAAGGGTGTGGATTCAATCCCCAGTCAGGATATGCGAGAATCAACCATTGAATCCATGAATGAATAGAACAACAAATCTCTTTCTCTCTCTGTCTAAAATCAATAATAATAATAATTAAAAAAGGAGAGCGCAGGACTAATAGAAGTACCCTAAATTGAACAAAGATGTTGGTATTGTTTCATAAATATTTCAATAACTTTCTATCTTAGTTTTATTCTTAATAGTTGTAGGAAGTCATACTTGTATTTTTGGCTTGTTTTTAACTCTTTATTTAACATATATATATATATATATTTTTTTTACAAATGTATTTATTATACAATTAAGTGTAGAAAGAGAAAAATACAGGTTCTTTTCCTTCTCTCCATTTCCCCCCCTTTTGAAACTGGTTCAGTAGACTGTCCTGTTCAATTTCATTTTACATTCAGATTTGGTTGGGTTTAGCCTTAGCATGATTCACTCTTGTTCCATCCACTCAGGTTTCCTTGTAGCAGCTGTTTGCCATGAATGAATATCTTGCTTGTGCTGGGGTCTCCTGTTCAGCTTCTGCAGGCAGCTTTTGACTGCTAAGCACCTGGGCGTACAGTCAGACCTTTCAACCTTTGGACAGGCAATGTCATGCTCTCAGGACACGCAGCTGCCTCCCTTTGGGAGAAGAGGGAGCAGGTGGGGCAAGAGGCTACATGCCACCAAATCCCTTGCAGATTTCCCCTTCCTCAGCAGAGGCTGCCAATCAGGCTGAATACCACTGGGAGATTTTTCCACTGTGAACAACTGTCCCTGGGACAGCCAGCTGGGATCACATGTCAGGAATCTCCTGTTGCCCTTGAGAATTCGTGGGATGGCTGTCAAGTGTGCAATAGGGGGTAGAAAGGCTCCATAGAGAAGTGATGAGTCAGGAGGCACTGGAAGAGGAGGGGGAAGGTGAGAGGAGATAGGGGGCCTGCTGGACAGGGGATGGGGGGGTGGGAGGTGGGGGGGGGGAATGAAGAGCGGTCAGCTTTCATGGAACCGAATTATCAAAATAACTTACACTTTAAGAAATTATTTGTTTTATTTCATCTTAGTTTCCCTTTTTATTATAACTTTTTCATTTCATTTCAGTTTAGTTTCCAATCCAATTAAACACCTATGGAATATATTTAAATTTAAATTATGAAGTATAACAAATATCCCATAAATATAAAAAAGAAACAGTTATGGAATTATTTTATAATTTCAGTTATGAAACCTATTTAAATTTAGTAGTTTATTAAAGTTTATCAAACACATAATAAGATTACTGTAGACTCATTTTCTCTTAATGTCATTTAATTGAAACATATAATTCGTACCTCATTCCTAGCACCATCCATCTCTATTCTTTTAAGTCACGTTATGCATGAATGCATCTTAAATATTGAAATAACGCCAATGTTTGAGAGCACTTTACAGTTTACAAAGCGTATTCATAATTATTCTCTCATCTAATCTCCAAAAGAAATTACCTTCCCCATCTGGCACAAGAAGAATCTGAAAGAGAGAGACGGAGACACTTGTCTATGTTCACGCTGAAGCAGGAATCAAAGCAGGACCTTCTATTTCCTCTCCATTAGCTGTCCTGCCTCTGTGTGAGGTGCACAGAGCAGAGGACCAGACTCCAAGGAGGTCACATCCCCAGTGGGATGGAGGAGAATGAGGTCTTTTACTAGAAGGGTCTTAGCTAATGACAGGTATCTGCAAATCTTTTGAAAGAACCTGGGAGAACAGCCCTCGCTGTCAGACTTTTCTAGAGCAAGTGTGGGCCAAGAGAGATGGAGGAAGAGAAAGAAAGTGGGAGGTGGCAGGTCAGAAAGCAAATCTGGTCTAGTTCCTAATGCAGTTCAGTGGTCTTCAATCACTGCCCAGGGGGCTTCGTGGGGCTCCTCACCCTGTTACAGTCACTCCCCTCCAATGACTTTCTTAGACCCCTTCCTGTGGAGGAGGGAGAGGGTGCATTGATTTGGTGACCAAGGAGATGTCTAGGGATTCAAGGAGGCAGCCACTAAGTTTAACAATGAAACACAGAGGCAACAACCCCTGGGAATGGTGTAAATATTCCACACCTACAGCTGTTCTTCCTTCCTCACTCTGTGAAGCCGGCCAAGTGATATGGCTTCTCTCCATTTCCACCCATTCCCCTGAGTGCTATTTTGTGTCTTTGAGGTATTAAGTCACTAATTAGAACTCATTTTATTCATATTTCACCTGCATACATGTGTTGTTAGGGAGACCTTTGGGGTAATGAGGGCAAATCCTGGGCCTTGTTCTCTATTAAAGGGGCTGACCTTACCTGGACTCCATCCTTTGGGGTTTAGCTGGGTATGAGGTGAGGGGCCTTGGTTTCATCACAGTCTGCTCCCTCTCCCAACATTTAAACTAGTAGAATTAACACTCATTGGCCCTAGGGGAAAGGATGTATTCTTAAAACATAGACATGGTGTAAACAGAGACTTAGGTTTGGAAAAGGAGGCAAGAAAACTTGCATACAATGTCCCTCAGAGTTTTCCATTGTCAAATGCCTCTGGTAGGGAAGGAGACCCATTTAAGGTAAAGTTAAGGTGCAATGGGCCAGCGGAGGAAATCAGCAAGGACATGGAGCAATGAGATGTCACTACTCTGCTTCTAAAGACTGTTTGCAAACCCCACCACCCTTCCCCAGGCTCCCTTTCCCTCCCACTCTTCGGCCATATTGATCTACCCAGCTACACACTGTTCCTCTTCTAGTCCTAACCCCCTTCATGCTCATGCCCCATACCCTCAGGAAACACTAGTTCCAATCAAAATGATGGATCTGTGATGAAGTGTTTGGGAAAATACTTCAACAAACTTAAATAGGGTTCCTTTCTGTAGGGCTTCTCAGAAACTTTAATAAACCAGTGTGCTTTGTACGTCTCCAAAGGAAGGGAATAGCTCTTAGCATTTTCAAACTTTGTGTGGCCACAGAACTTGTCTTTTCATGGACAGAGTGGATCCAGAGACATGGAAACATGGAACAGAGTGAGGAATCTCAGAGGGAAGGCAGGGAAGGGTGGGTGTCTTTCTAAATTATTGAGTTGCACGGAGTATACTTTTTAAAATCCATTCAAAGGAAAGAAGTTGCTCTAATGCTACTCTGCGAAGTTGACCAGTGGGGAGGTAGTTTGGGCCAAGTTGGGCACCGAGGTGCCTGTGATTTTACATTTTCAGTGGCTATCTTCTCTTAATTAGTATTTGCTTACAGCAGTCAGGTTCTGTGTTTATCTTCAATGGCTCAATATTGCCACCTAGTGGATACAGTCAGATCCTGAATTTTCTGTGCAAATCTACTAAACTTGATGACCTTTCCTTCCTCCCTTCCTTCCTCCCTTCCTTCCTTCCTTTCTTTTCAAATAATTCTTTATTATTTAAAGTATTATATATGTCTTCCTCCCCCCCACACACCCCTCCAGCTCACTACCATCCTCTCCATCCCTGTCCCAGGCCTTCAGCACCCATTGTCTGTATCCATGTGTTATGCATCTATCTATTCAAGGTCTTTGGTTGATTACCTCCCACCCACCCAGAGATTCTGCATGCTGTTCCATGTCTCTGGATCCACTCTGTTCATCAATTGATTTCGTTACTTGGATTCCACATATGAGTGTGATCATGTGAATTCCATGATATATAAATGTACCTCAGATTTTTTATCCACTCATCTACTGAGGGGGACTTGGGCTGATTCCAGATCTTAGGTATTGTAAATTGTGCTGCTATGAATATCGGGGTGCATACATTCTTTCTGACTGGCGCCTTGGGTTTCTTAGGCTATATTCCTAGAAGTGGGATCACTGGTTCAAATGACAGATCCATATTTAATTTTTTGAAGAAACTTCATACTATTGACCTTGGCAGTTTCTACAAAATAAAACCTTTTAAAGTTACAAAAAAAGATAATATTATTATAATACATTATATCACCTGAAAACTTTTATGACACAATAATAAGTGTTTGTTTTGGATTGAGAAAATAAAGGTAATCAAAATAATAAAAATTAATCCATAAACTTACTGCCCAACAGTTAACTATTATAATTTCAATAAGTATAAGCTTTCAGTCTATTTTATTTACACATGTATGTAAAAGTTCATACCTCCTCTGCTCCTAAAATGTTTTTCCAGCCTTTTTTGTTTGTTTGTTTATTTCATTTGAACCTCAATTAAGAATCTTCTCCTTGAGTATTTTTGGTCCCTTGGAAGGAGACAGGAGAGAGAGTGTCAAGTTTTAAAGGAGTAACTTAGGAACTAAATAACCCATTATTAATTGCTCCAGTGTTTTCCAAGGGGAACATATGCACTGTAATGGTGCTGACATTTCCCGACTGTGTTAGTCCTGTGACTGCAGTGACATAGCACTACAAACCTAGGTGTTTAAACAACATGATGTCTTGTCTTACAGTTCCAGGGATCAGAAATCCAAAATCAGTCTCACAGGCAATGTCCAGGTGTTAACAGGACTGGTTCCTAGTGCAGGTTATAAAATAAAAAGATCTGTTCTTGCCTTTTTCAGTTTCTCAAGGCCATTTGCATTCCTTGGCTTGTGTCCCTTTCTTGTATCACATTAGACTTTGGCTTCTGTCATCACATCTACTACTGACTCTGATCCTCCTGCCTTCCTCTTATTAAACACTTTGTAAGTGGGCATTTTCCCGCCACTGTGTGGTAGCGTTCGAAACACTTTCCTTGTGCAGGGGTACATTACAAAACTTGCACATGTACCGCGTTTCACTGCATAGTTTATGAGCGGCGCACACACGACAACGACATAAAACATTTTTATTTTTGCCGGTCCCAACTAGAGGTTCCAATGTATGTTTCCTCATGTCCATTGACAGTCTCCCTGGTGGATCCGATTTTACTCGTTTCCCGCAAAAAATGTTTAAGACCATTGTGACTGTCCTAGCTGGTTTGGCTCAGGGGATAGAGCTTGGGCCTGCAGACTAAAGGGTCCCTGGTTTGATTCCGGTCAAGAGCATATGCCTGGGTTATAGGCTTGGTCCCCAGTGGGGGGCGTGCAGGAGGCAGTCAATCAATGATTCTCATGTTGATGTTTCTATCTCCTTCTTTCCTCTCTGGAATCAATAAAAATATAAAGTAAAATAAAATAGACCCTGTGACTATATTGGGACCACCTAGATAATCCAGAATAATCTCCCCATCTCAGAATGTGTAATTTAATCACATCTCCAAAGTCCCTTTTACCGTGTAAGGTAATAAATTCACATGTTCTGGGGATTAGGAATCTTTGGAAGGGCGGTTAGTTAGTCTACCACTCTGACTTTCTTTCTTCCTTTCTTTCTTTCTTTCTTTCTTTCTTTCTTTCTTTCTTTCTTTCTTTCTTTCTTTCTTTCTTTCTTTCTTTCTTTCTTTCTTTCTTTCTTTCTCTCTCTCTCTCTCTCTCTCTCTCTCTCTCTCTCTCTCTCTTTCTCTCTCTCTTTAAAGAATTTAAGGTGAGAATTAAGTGTTTATTTTCTGGAACTCGTGGTAGTTAAAGGCCTGGTAAATATGGGAGTTTGTCAGGTAGTGGTAGAAAGTCAAATAAGCCCACTTGTAGAGGGCTTTGGCCATCTACTGCACTGGCCACAATGGGGCATTCTTGGCATGGTTGGGAACTAGATTCCAGAAGCTGTTGTGTACCATCCTTTCCATTCTGCATTTGAGAAGATAGCCCTCCAAAGTGTTCCCTCCATGTCTCTGGCTTGGCTGTGTGTCCCTTTGAAGTCCTGTAGCAGTTGTTGTCTATAAATAAGTCATGCCAGTGCCACCAAAGTTCTGAGATGCAGGGCACTTACAAGAACAGAGTGTAGGACAATGTTAGGGATACATCCTGGTTTCATTCTATTTCCCCTGCCTCTCCTCAATCCTTCCACTTCCAACTTGGTGTAGAAAATACATGAAGGCCCCAGAGAAAATAAAAGCTGTGTCACATTCAACAGACTCTTGCTTCTCTTTAATAAGAAGGAAGAAGAAAGAAATAAGCATTTGGATAAGAACCCAGAAGCCCACATCAATTCAGACTTTCCTCCCCACCACTGTAGTGGTAACACTAGTGATAACTACATTTATTGGGTCTTATTCTTGACTCTGCTATCTCAACTAATCCTCATGACTGCCCCTTGGAGATGGAGTACTCATATAAGAATTTCCATTTCATAGATGAGGAACTAGGACTGTAGAGAAGTTATGCAGTACTTTCCCTAAATTTTTTACTTCTAGGTGTACTGTATTTTCCGGCGTATAAGATGACTTTTTAACTCAGGAAAATCTTCTCAAAAGTTGGGGGTTGTCTTATATGCTTAGTCGTCTTATACACCGGAAAATACGGTACATAGAAAATAATATTAGAACTTTACCCTGAGATAAATTGTTAGAGCTGCTCAAGGTAGAGATGATGGACCTTCGTCTCCAGCTGTCTCAGGTACCACTTACCTGTGTCCTGAAGAGGGCACACCCACACTTGTCCAAGACTGTAAGGCTAGCAAGTCATAGATTTTAATCTGTGTTTGCTGATTCTTGATTCTAGATTCCTTTGATTCTAGATATATATATATATCTAGATATCTTGATTCTAGATATATATATATCTCCTATCTAATAAAATAGTAATATGCAAATAAACCATCACACCCTCACTCTGTCACTCTGTCAGAAAGATGGCTGGAGTGAGCAGGAGGCTTGCATTGCCCCTGGCAATGGAGGAAGACAAGCTTCCTGCCTGCCCTGGCTGGCCCTGAGCTCCTCTGAAGGCTACAAAGTTTCAATTATAGAAGTTAAATAAATCCAAGATACCTGCTTCCAGCCTGAAAACAGCCATCTACCCCTCACTCAGGCTGGCCAGGCACCTCAGTAGGACTTCCCTCACCCTGAAGGGACTGTGGCCAGCCTGAAAACGGCCCTCAGCCCCTCACCCAGGCACCCTAGTGGGATACACACACACACACACACACACACACACATACTGAGTGGCCAGATTATTATGCCACCTGACTGTCTGTAGGCAAATTAGCTATAATTTCCTGCTGAGGTTGCTAGAGGGCCAGATCATTATAAACACATACCTAATAGCACAACATACCTAAGTATCATTGCTGATCAAGTTCATCCTATCAGGTTGATGGCGCATCCCAATGGAGATGGCTTCTTCCAACAAGACAATGTGCCATGCCACGGTGCTCGTATTGTGCAGGAGTAGTTTCAAGAACATGAGGGAGACTTTACCTTGTTTAGATGGTCCTCACAATCACCAGATCTCAATCCAATTGAGCATTTGTGGGACGAAGTTAAAAAATCCATCAGGCAGCTGGTTCCACAACCATCATATCTCACAGAACTGGACAGTGCTATTCATCAGGCATGGTGTCAGATTCCTCACATCACCTTTCAACATCTCATGGAGTTAATGCCAAGAAGAATCGCCACAGTATTGATGGCAAAAGGTGGCTCAATGAAGTACTGATGGGGGGATGGTCATAATTATCTAGCCACTCATGGCCACTCAGTGTGTGTGTGTGTGTGTGTGTGTGTGTATACACTAGGGGCCTGGTGAACAAAAATTTGTGCACTCAGGAGGTCCCTCAGCCCAACCTGTGCCCTCTCGCAGTCTGGGACCCCTCTGGGGATGTCCACCTGCTGGCATGCCTGGTCAGCCTGTGTGAGGGGCTGATGGCTGTTTGCAGGCTGGCCAAGCCCTCTAGTGGGGTCCCTCACCCCATTGGGGTGTGGCCAGCCTGGGTGCAGGCCTAAGGGCCATTTTCAGGCTGCCCACAGTCCCTTCAGGTTTTGGACCCCTACTGGGGTACCTGGCCAGCCCGGGTGAGGGGCTGATGGCTGTTTACAGGCTGGCCAAGCCCCACAGTGGGGACCCTCACCCCACTGGGGTGTTGCCAGCATGGGTGATGGACTGTGGGCTGTTTTCAGGCTTTCAGGCTGACCACAGCTCCCATTGACCCAATGTCCCAGCAAGGCTGGCTGGAAGCAGATTTCTAGGGTTTATTTATCTTCTATAATTAATACACTGTTCCTTTAAGCTGAGGCCTAGGCAGGTAACAAAACCTCCTGTCTGCTTCAGCTCGTGGCTTCTATAATTGAGATAATGTTGCCTTAGTAGTCGCAGCCAGGCCTGCTGTTTGCTTCACCTCCGAGGCTTCTATAATTGAGACATGTTGCAAATATGTTGTTGCCTGGAGCTGGGAGAAACCCAGTGGCCGGCAAACAGTTTTACTCCTGCTGCAATGGAAGCTGTCTGTTTACTCAGCTCTGTGACTTCTGGCCTCCATCTTGGCTGGGTTAATTTGCATACAGTTGCTCTGATTGGCTGGTGGGCATGGCTTACGCATCCCAAAGAAACGGTCAATTTCAATATTACGCTTTTATTAGATTAGATATTCTAATAAAAGAGTAATATGCAAATTAACTCTCACTCTGTTACACCTAAGCCACGCCCACCAGCCAAGCCACGCCCACTAGCCAATCAGAGTGACCATATGAAATTAACCCAGCCAAGTTGGTGGCCAGCAGCCACAGAGCTAGAGCAAACAGGAGGACAGCGATGGAGGAAACTTCCTGCCTAGGCTGGCTGTGGCCTCTGTTCAAGGCAACAAAGTTTCAATTATAGAAGCCACGGAGCTGAAGCAAACAGGAGGCTTTATTGCCTGCCTAGGCAGGTTGTGACCTCCACTCAAGGCAACAAAGTTTCAATTATAGAAGATAAATAAACCCCAGAAACCTGCTTCCAGCCAGCCTCGCTGGGACCTTGGGTCAATGGGAGCTGTGGCCAGCCTGCAAACAGCCCTCAGCCCCTCACCCAGGCTGGCCAGGCATGCCAGCAGGTGGACATCCCCCGAGGGTCCCAGGCTGTGAGAAGGCACAGGCTGTGCTGAGGGACTTCCCCCTCCCCCCAGTGCACAAATTTTTGTGCACCGGGCCAAGGAATCCCACTGGTATAGTCTACACGGGTCACCATTCCAGGATACACAACAGAGTGCAGAAGAGTAGAGAGTATATCTGGAGGGTCAAATAGAAGATGTCAAGCACACTGATTTCAGAGAGTTCCTTAGATTCTGTTCTTCCTCTTCTATTCTGGCTTTTTTTGTTTAATATCCATGACCTGCAAAGCTATCAAAAGGATCTTTATTAAAGCTGCTGCTCATGGGGCCTCTGATAAAAAGTCCATAGTCCTGCCCGGCCAGTGTGCCTCAATGGCTGAACATCGACCCATGAACCAAGAGGTTCCTGGTCTGATTCTCAATCAGGGCACATTCTCAGGTTTTGGGCTTAATCCCTAGAAAAGGGCAAGCAGGAGGTAGCCAATTGATGTTTGTCTCTCATACATATTTTCATCTCTCTATCCCTCTCCCTTCCTCTCTCTCTAAAAATTGGGAGCCCTCAGGGGTTGTCCTACTGACAGCTTAGGCCCGCTCCCTGATCCCCTTGGGGAACAGGCCTAAGCCACAGTCTGGCCTCCCTTTGTGAGAGGCGATCAGGCTAATTAGAAGAAACCACCAGCCTTATCACCCCGCTGCTGTAGCCACTGCCAGTCACCGCAGCCACCAAGGTGTTTTCATCAACACGGACTCCAGTCCCTTCACCATGAAGAAATGACAACTTTCTTTAGGCATTTTCAAGATGTGTCTTTCATAGGATATGACATTTCTTTCTTTCTTTCTTTCTTTCTTTTTTTATCCTCACCTGAGGATATGTTTCCATTGATTTTTAGAGAGTGTGGACGAGAAGGGAAAAACAGAGAGAAACATCAAAGTGAGAGGAACACTTTCATTGGTTGCCTCTTGCATAAGTCCTGACCTGGGTCCTGGCCAGGGAGGAGCCTGCAACCTAGATACATGCCCTTGGTCAGAATTGAACCCAGACCCTGCAGTCAGCAGGCTGAGGCATTATGCACTGAGCCAAACTGGCTAGGGCAGGATATGACATTTCTTAGCCCTCCAGCAGTGGACCTTCATTTTTTATTTTCTAGGAGTGTGGTGGAAAAACCCTAGATTGCCTTTAGGGATTCTTATTACCCAAGTTACTAAGAATATTACCAGTGGCATACAGGGAGCTTAGCCAATCAGAGGTAAGAAAAGGTGTTTCCTCTGTATTTCACTCTAATCACCGGCTTCACCCCTGCCCCTCCAATCCCAGCAACACGCCTGCCTAGGCCTGTAACCTCTGGCTGAGGATGCAGGCCTGAGCAGGGCACCCCCAAGCCCCTCGGGTCACCAGCTTCACAGAGACCAGGCCTCTACGATCACCAGCTCTGATCTTGCCCCCTGACATTGCCAGCTCCACTCCTGCCCCACTACAGCATCTGGCCAAGGCTGCAGGCCTGGGGAGAGGACCCTCAGACCCCTGTTTTGCTGGCTCCACCAGTGCCCAGACCCCTGTGATCGCAGGCTCCATCCCTGCCCCTCTGATAGCTGACTCTCTGGAGCCCAGGCCGCTATGATCTCCAGTCTTGCCCCTACCCAGTCCTGAGGCCTCTGGTGAATGCCTCTGGGCTGGGAAGGGGACCCCAGCCCCCTCTGATCACCTGTTCCACCCCTCGGGCCTCCCACCTCCCCCACCACCTGCCTGGCTAACAGGCCTGACCACTTCAGTGGCAGGGCTGAGCCAGACTGGGTGCTGCCATCTTGTGGCCATGGGGATGGCCATCTTTGTCACGGAGTGATGCTTAATTTGCATATTACCCTTTTATTAAATAGGAGATGTGGCTATGGGCACCTCCATCCTTGTGTCCATGGGGATGGCCATCTTGTGCCCATGGGGGCGGCCATCTTTGTCACAGAATGATGCCTAATTTGCATATTACGCTTTTATTAGATAGGATATATATATATATATATATATATATATATATATATATATACTCCATAGTCTTTCCAGTAGTGTTCTCTTCCAGTGTACCTGTGCTAGTCTGAGTCGTCTCAGAATCAGATGCTAAAACAGGATTAAAAGTGCAATGATTCATTAGCAGCAGTGCCTAAAAGAGAAGTGGGGGATGAAGTTGGGACGGTTGGGAGAGCCATCAGACTGACCCTGAAAGAAGGAGAGAGGGGTAGACACATCCTAGCCTGCCATGCAGTACTGAGGAAGGTTCTGTAAGGTTGTTAGAGAGTCTTTAAGCTGAAGCCACGGTCAGGAAAGTCCTGTGTCTCCTCTGGATGAAACTGCCCTGGCCTTGCCATGTTCAGTCTTTGGTTGGGAGCAGCCTGTAGAAGTGTGGCCTTCGTCCACATGTGGTGATGAATGTCAGAGTGCAGCAGCTAGGCCCTTAGTCCGTTATTCTTCCCATAATTGGAGACCTGTGAGGCGCATTTTCATACTACCCACTGTCAAATCCCAAAGCGGCTGCTCCCCAGGAGTGCCTGTTTGTGTTACTGGCTGGACTTTTACTTAAAATTCTTGTCTGTGGCACAGGCAGTAAGTGGAGAAAAATGTAAGACACCCTTTGTTTGGTCATTAGTAAAAAAACCTGAGGAAAAATCCTAAATAGTTTGTGTTAATCATTAAACTTGCCCTAGAGTTGGCTCTGAACTTTTATTTTGGCGCACGCTTGGCCAGGACAAACAAGTTAGGTGAGTTACAGTCTAACATGAATGAGTTACCTGCACAGTAGGTAGCTGCAGGCTGGGCTCTAACCAGATAACAAGGCCACCGTTTCTTGGCAGAGAGGAATAAGATCATTTGGAAAAGAAAGATAATTTCTCCCTTGAGTCACAACGGGAAAGACACAGAAAAAAGGTACTGTTTGATCAAAAATGTCTCCGCTGTCTGTTTTCTAAGTATTGCATCTCTTGCCAATGTCGTGGGGAACAAAAGGAAATGGGCATCTGTGGTAGTAACCTTGCAGCTCTGTTTTGCAAAGTTCCAAAAGAAAGACTATAAAGGGAGGGAGGAAAAGAGGATGAAGAAAATGGAGAAGAGACAGAATATTAGACCAAATGCACACGGCTGTCCTCTGGTTGAAAATTTCCTGGTTAAAAGAATGAAGTGGAGGCTGAATTTATCCTTGGGAAGAACTTGTGGATTAACCATATTAAGAAAAATTGCGTTCATTATTGATTTGCTCTTTTCAAGAGAAAAAGATGCAAATCTGAACATAAGGCTTTAAGAAAACCAGTGCGTGAATATCTGCTTCCATTGTTTTAAGCTGGGAGTAATTGCTGAAATGACATGTTAAATTTGTATAGCCAGATTGAAAATAGACTCCTATGAGGGGATATTGTGTTGGGGGAACCAAACAAGTCGGATCCTGTGCTTTGGGACTAAGTAGCAAATACTACTGAGTACCTTCCTCTATGCAGTAGGGGTCTTTCTTAAAACTCATGGTTTTAAAAATGAATTTCATTCCAAATAGATGAAAGCATTTAGGGACTATTGCAATTTAAAGGAACAGCTGTTTTGTTTTTTTTAAAAGAATCAGTTTTATTTGTCTGTTTTTCCAACTCCTAGCACAGTGCCCAAGGTCTATTAGGCATATAATAAAGGTTTGTGGATTTGAATTAGAAATAGATGATTTTATATAGTATTGGACTATCTTAATCAGGACATAGCTATACGTTAATGCTAAGATTTTTTCTTTTCAAATATGTTTTCTGGGAATTTATTGTGGTTTTTATATTTTCTGAAATGGTGTAACTATTTTTGCTACACAGTATTTTTCTTAAATGTATCTTTAGTGACGTATATATGTATTTAATTCTGTTAATTTTTTAAACTTTCAGAAAGGTTTAGAGCCAGTATTTTTCTTAAAATACATTTTTATTGATTTCAGAGAGGAAGGGAGAGGGAGAGAGAGATAGAAACACCAGTGATGAGAGAATCATTAATCAACTGCCTCCTGCACGCCCCACACACCCTGGGAATCTGTAGAGGAGGCACAAATAATTCTTAGGGACACAGCCTTCAGAGAGTAAGATGCTGTTGAAACCATCTGGATGGTACATGTGACTGAACCCAGTTAAGGTCTCTATATAAACTTTTAAGATTCTCGTGGGTGGGTGCAGAGAGCTCTACTCATCTTGTTGCCACCAAGACAAGCCTTTATGTAAGTCCCCTTGCTTACTAAACCTGCCGCCTGCCAATTTGGAGTGTCGGTCTGTTTCTTCCATCTCTCCTTGCCCTCTGGTTCAGGCCTCAGTTTATGAACCCAGGGATGGGTTCTGTGGATGAAGCGGCTCCTAAGCTGGGCCATGCAGGCGTTTGGGGAATCAAGGAAGCAGCTAGTGGGAGCCAAGGCGGAGGCTGACATGTCTGAGAAGGGGTGGGGAGAACTGCCTGGCTGCAGTGCAGGGTTCATCCTGGTGAGCGATGTGAGGGTCAGTTGGAAGGGTAATTACTGAAAGGTCAGAGAGAGGGCTTTCCAATGGAAGTACAAAGCCCGCGAAAGAAGAGCTAACTTCCTCTGGGCTGCCCCTTTGTGCCAGGATCTGTGTTAATTTCTTTGTGTATATCACTTCAGTTAATCTTGAAACAAATCCTAAAAAGTATTCTTGTCAGCATTTTACCAGTGATGGAGGTTTTGCATTGAATTAAAAAATCTTTAAGCTGTTACAAAGTAAAAAACATTCAAATTTTTGTGAGTTTATTTGAGCCAAAAGGTCAACAGTTGCCAGGAGGCAGAATCTGAGAGGAGAATCCAAAGGTACTGAGATAGTGCTCTGAAGAATGGCAGTTTTTAACCTTGTTGTCTGCATTACAATCAAGAAAGAGACCTAACTGGGTTACTTGAAATCTATTGGTGATAGATTAGGGGAGCGGGAACGAAGTGGGGAACTTCTGGGATTGGATAAAAAATAGTATGATAGACACATACTTCTTTTCCTTAGGTGGGTACAGGCTAGTTAACAGCCAACAATTAACATGATAACAGTAATAATGAAGGAATTTGTGGTCCCTGCCCAGGCATATTAGGTTGTGCCCTGAGAGGTCTGGAAAGAGGGAAGTTACAAGTTACCCTGACATTTCACAAGGATGCAGAAGGACAATAGGCTCAGTAAAGATCAAAGTTTGATCTTTGTTGGAGAAGACACTGATCTAGGATATGACTGCCCACTATAAACTGCTTTTTAATGAAAAGGTTTTACTGTAATTTCAGACCATCCTTTATGGTTACTTTAGGCTTATGAGTTTGCAAGGCTACCACACAGGCCTTCCCCAAGTTAGCCAGGTTAGCTCCTTTTCATCCACAAAGCAGAAGATTAGCACAATGAAGACAGTGTTTAAGGAAGGTAGGTCTGGCATTGTGGGAAGGGGTACAGAGAGTCCAGCTTTTCCTTTCTCTGTTTCTTTCCTCCCTTACACTTCTGTGAGGATAACACAATTTCCCCTCAATTCCCATTAGTACCATTTTCCATACTTAATATTTACTTTGCTAAGGTCTTCACTTTTTAGGGTTGCTATTTTTCTAGAGGACCGACAAACAGAACAAACAAACAAAACAAAACCCTCCTCTCAAACCACCATTAACTATCTATTTACATCTAGATGTAATAGATATCTAGGATTTATTTCTTTTTCAAAATTAAGCTTTTTTTATAATAATTAGTTAATCAGAGATGTTATTATTTACCCAACTCAAACATGTATACAGTAAGTTGGTGGGATAAGGGGATGGGTGAAATAGTGATGATATTATATAAAGTTCATAGATTGTCATTTTCACCCCAGTTTCAGAAGATGGTGGGTTCCTTTGAGTGTTCTGTGGTTATATTGGTATCACTTCTTTAACTTCCCAGCTATTAACATAGCACAGTAACAGTTTTTAAGCAAAAAAAAAAAATATAGTAATTTTTAATTTTATTTTTTACAGAGCGCAAAAGCTATGCTCCTCCAATCAAAACTGAAAATGCTTTTCTGTGTCTGAGCAACTTTGAGAGGATTCACTTAAGTGGATGAGATGATTGCTTGGCTGATCTCTCTGAGAAGTATTGAAATGCTACTTTTGGCAGGTAAGTAGGATGTGTTTTGAAGGAATTATTAGATAGAATACAACAGGTTACCTTCAGAACTAGTTTAAGGCTACTTAAATATTATTAGGGGGAAGTGTTGAAGTATCTGCTCTGGGTTTAAATTTTCTCTGCTCAATAATATTTTTTTTCTGCGTAGTAGTCGAGGTTATATATTAAATAGTCATGAATACATACATCAGTTTTTAATGATCAGTGTAGGTTGCTTTTATAGTCTAGAGCTTTTAATTATAACTTATAACTTTCCTTTTATAATTGCTTTTTGGGTCATATGATGTAATTCTTTTTTAAGTTTTATTGTTTTATCTTCCCAAAGGGAGTAACTTATCTTGTCTTAGTGATTAATGACTACTTGTATTGAAATCTCCTTTTTTCAAATTATGTCTTTGTCTCTGTGAATCTGATTACCCTCTGTGTCATTTTATGGAATTTGTTTTTGGTTTTCTTTAGGTAGAATGTACCTTGGAGGTATCTAATGCACCTTGGAGGTATAAGCATGGAGTGGTCTTCCCGGGGCTGCGATGAATGATTGTTTAGATGCGAATGATTCCATCAGCCTTGGCTGTACAGTGTAAACCTGTACATGGCAGCCCTAGGCTAGCCAGTGTTAGGGAGGCCTGGATATTCATTTAATGTTCCTGACATAGAAACTGAAGTGTTCTGTAGATAACACTTCTCCTGGTGACCTCGCCAAGTAGCTGACTGCTTTTTATGGCTTCCTTGAATTGGCTTTACTTGGCCAAAGTATGTTCAGGAGCGTTTTCAAAGATGAGGGATTAATAAGGTCATGTTCAGCCAAAGGTTTCTGTGGGAGAACCCAATCTAGCCTAGCATGGGAAGTGTATAGTGTTTTTATTTTTATTTTTTATTTTAAGGAAATTCCAGCAGTGATCCATGCTTCAGTCCTTTTCTGTATAGGCAAGGCAAAAATCTAGAGAATTTTTATTTGGAGAGTCATTCAGATCATATATTCAAAACTAGGGCGAAAGCAGAGGATGGTGTACTGAGCAGGGGGATTCAAATTAGGACAGCATCTAGAAGTTTCTCCTCTTCTCTGGGAAGTGGAAATACAAGAAGTAAGTGGTGACTTTACAATTAAATACAAGTGCCTTATTCAAGAGTGAGAAAAAGAGATAAAAGCTATTATGGGTTGAATTAGGTACTAAAGGTGACTTTGAGGCTGTTTCCAGAGGAAGCAGAAATTCAGGATTATTCTGATGAACCCTGGGTTTTCGGATGTCTAGGATCAGAGAATCAGTCAGAACTTCCCTTTAAATGGGAGTTGTGAAGGTGTGGTCCCTAGACCAACAGCACCTGGTCATCAATGTAAATCTTGGGCCCTATCCCAGACATACTGAATCAGAAACTCTAGGGCAGGGCCTAGCAATCTCTGCTTTGTCCAGCCCTTTTGGAGATACTGATGAATGCTCAATTCTGCTTCAGAACTCTGGAGAAGCTGGTGAATTGAACCTGACCTTCAAAAGCAGTGTTTTTCTCACTTATTTATAGTGCCTGGCCTGAGTTTCCACATTGAACCTGAAGAAGGTAGCATTGCAGGGGGAACGTGGATCACAGTCATTTTTGATGGTAGGTTTGTGTCTCACCAAATACAAGTTTCTTCATTATTATTCTAAAGAATATGAGCCTGTGGTTTTTTTTTCTCCTTGTCTAAGGACAGGTGTAAATGAAGGCCTGAAGGGAGATGGTCCAACTGAGCAGCTTCTGTGTTTCCAGATGCTCACTTATTAATGTCACAGAAGCAGAGCTCATTATAAGCTGCGTCCACTTTCTTTTATTTTTTATTTAATATTTTTATTGATTTCAGAGAGGAAGGGAGAGGGAGAGGGAGAAAGAGTTAAAAACATCAATAATGAGAGAGAAATCATTGATCTGTTGCCTCCTGCACACCCCCTATTGGGGGATCGAGCCCTAAATCTGAGCATGTGCCTTGCCAGGGAATGGAACCATGATGTCCTGGTTCATAGGTTGACACTCAACCATGGAGCCATACCAGCCTGTGTCCACTTTCTTATCCCGCCTGTGGGATGGAACTCTAGGGACCCTCAGTGAGGTGTGGAAGCGCTTCATATAGTACTTGGCGATGTGTCCCGCCAGAATCTTGGTTGTCTTCCTTTTAGGTCATTCAATACATGGGAGCTTCTAACCATGGCTTAGTGTATCCATCCCTTCCACAGCAGGGAGCCATTTTGAGGGTTGAAATATTCTTTCCTGGATTTAGGTGGATCGACTTGAAGAGGTCAAACTTTTTACATAAATTTACAAATGAACACTCATTTACAGAGCAGTCTAAATGCCTTTGGAATGAGGAGCATTGATTTAACCCTTAGGGGAACTCGGTGTCTCACATTGCCCCCATGTGGCCATGTTTTTATATTCTCCTGTGCGGGTTGTGACTCTGCTCAGCCTGAGATTCCTCTTTTCCTTATGCTTAGATTTGGAGTCCAGTCTCCTTTATCCCACCAATGGTTCTCAGCTGGAAATACACCTGGTGAATGTGGCTGTGCCTGCACTGCCCCGCATCCCCTGTGATGTCTCTCCTGTCTTCCTGGATTTTCCGGTGGTGATGTGTAAGACCAGGTACAACTCCCCGAAATAAGATCAGACAGGACAAGTGCTTTGCTCATTTCAGTAGTATTTTGGTGGCAAGTGAGTGCCACTCCTGCTGTGGCTGCAGTTATTTGCTGTAGTCTTTTAAAATGTTCTGTGTGAATATGCCTCTTAAAAGGTCCTTATCGGGCCTAAAGGAGGGTGAGAATATGGTGGAGAATTTTGAGATATTTATAAGAAGGTGCTAGATTGGGGTTCCAGCTATTTAAAAAAAATTTTTTTTTTTGCAAGAAGCTCTATAGCTATGAGTAGTAAGATTTCAATAAGTGGTTCCATTTTGCCCTCTAAAGAATTAATCTTTTGAAATAGGCATGATTTTAATGACTGTGCATAAACCCAAAACCAGCTAGAAAGGAAAGTTGCTTTAATCCTCTCAGTGTGTTTGCTGAGTTTGTATAGCATTCCAGGTAATCTGTTGTTCTACTTAAGTTTGTGTTGGCCTATGGAGTTTATACTAGTTCATTCTTTCTCTTCTCATGTCTTAGAGATGCTTCATAAAAGTGGGTCATTGATAGAGATAAAAAAAACATGGTCATTTCCTTTCATCTTGTATTCCTTCCTCCTCTTCCATCTCTCCTTATCGAAATACTAATCAACCATACTCCAAATGCCGCCTCATCCCTGGACATCCAATTGAGTATAATCTTTCCTTTCATTGAAAAGGGGACAATTAAGGGCTGAAATCCAGGCTGTGGTTGCAACAGCTTTGGGAGAGGACCATCTTTTAGTAATTCATCCACAAGATGTGTGGGTGTGTAATTCCTTTTGTGAAGGGGAATAGTTTTCTAATTTACACAGAAGCATAGCATGTGTCGCCCTAGTGGCCCCATTTCCTCAGACCTGTATTTCTCTGTTACTGATATCAGTTGCCCACTTGTCAGATTCATCCTTATAGAACCAAGTTCTTTGAGGACAGGGGATGTGTTTAACCCCACTTTGAGATTCTTATGGTGCTTAGCACAATACCTTACAAGTTGAAGATGCTCAACAGATGTCTGTTGAACTGAAATTTCTTATAGCACTACTACTAGTTTTAACACTGGGCTTTATATTTCCCATAGGTTTTATGATGTATTTGAGCATGTGTATTCCTGCAAGGACTTGCCGTGAAATAAGTCAAAGCTCAGAAGATTCACTAGTTTAATCCTGGCAGTCCTAACATACAAATAATGTACCATTCACTTTATACCATTTTTTTAGAGAAAAAGAAATGCTAGTTTTTTTTTTTCAATGTACTCATTCATTGGAAGATGACTATCAAGTTCGATTAACATTCAAATGTAAAAAACATATTGTATGATCAGTGAAATACTGTCACACTCATTATCAGGAAAAGATTTACCTGCTTTCACAAAACAGGCATTATAACTTCTAAATCAGCATGGCCTAATCAAAATGTAACATGAGACACAGATGTGATTTAAAATTTTCTAGTGGCCACATAAAAAAGTAAAAAAAAACAAGTAAAACTAATTTTAATAACTCAACATATCCAAAATATTATCATTTCATAGTAGTCAATATATAAATTATTAATGCGATACTGTGTACTCTTTTTTGCATATTAAATCTTCAAAATCCAGTGTGTAATTTACATAGAGCACATCTTAGTTGGCATTAGCCACATTTTAAGTGTTCAATAAACACTTGTGCCTAAAGGCCAATGGACTGGACAGTGCAAATTTAAATATTTAAGGTCATACTAAAAGATTTTTGATGAGAAGGTTTGCAAAGGGAGGCACTTCATAAAGCTAGCTTCTTATTCATCATATTTCCCCTTATACAAACCAACATAAATGGCAGCCTCAAAGAGGCAAAGAAATTGCCGTTATACTCATAAAAGAGGAGAAAAGATCTGGGTCTCTCTCTCTCATTCTCTCTCTCTCTCTCTCTCTCTCTCTCTCTTTTAAAGGTTTTCATTGATTTTAGAGAGGAAGGAGAGGGAGAGAGAGAGATAGAAACATCAATGATGAGAGAGAATCATTGATCAACTGCCAACTGCACACCCAACACTGAGGATCAAGCCTGCAACCTGGGCATGTGCTCTGACTGGGAATCGAACAGTGACCTCCTGGTTCATAGGTCATTGTGTAACCCCTGAGCCATGCTGGCTAGGCTGGGGTTCTCTTGATGGAGTTGTAAAGTGTTTTTGGGCTGCTTAGATTATTATGAAGTGAACCAGACACCTGATGCATGAAATTCATGCAAGAGTAGGCCTTCCTTCCCCTGGCTGCTGGCACTGGCTTCCCTCAGGGACCTGGGCTTCCCTCTGGCCGCCAGCAGTCACCTGGCTTTTCTCGCAGCCCCGGCTTTGTCCAGAAGGCTGTCTGGAAGGACATCTGGTCGAATTAGTATATTACCCTTTTTTTATTCTAGAACAGAGGCCCATTGCATGAAGATTCGCACAATAGGACTTCCTTCCCCTGGCTGCCCACGCTGGTTTTCCGCTGGCACCCGGTACCAGGCCTTTGGTCTAGCTGCAGCGGAGAAGCCAAGCCTCTTCAGTCTTGAGTCATCTTCAGTCTTGGCTCTACGCCTATATATGCAAATTAACCACCATCTTTGTTGGGTTAATTTGCATACCCATCCTGATGGGCTGGTGGGTGTAGCAGAGTGACACCAATTTGCGTGTTTCTTTTTTATTAGTGTAGATAATTTTTTTGGCAAAAAGTAAAATCAGTGCCTTTTATAATAAAGAGCCTAGGATTCAAGCTCCACTTTGACCTTAACCTGTTGTGTTCACACACATAAATCTCTTCATTTAATTGGAACTGTCATTTTTTTAAAAAAAAGGAAAATAGCAATGTCCCTTCCAACTTTTTCAGGACTTCTTTAAATTTAAGTTATTTTCAATCAAAATATCATAACTTCTTTTTTTAAAATATATATTTCTTTATTGATTTCAGAGAGGAAGGGAGAAGGAAAGAGAGAGAGAAACATCAATGATGAGAGAGAACCATTGATTGGCTGCCTCCTGCACACCCCTCCCTCCCCAACTGGCGATTGAGCCTGCAACCCAGGCATGTGCCTTTGGCCAGAATAGAACCTGGGACCCTTCAGTCCACAGGCTGATGCTCTATCCACTGAGCCAAGCTGACCAGGGCTTAAAAAAAACCATAACTTCCTTTGCTGAAGGATTCACCCTTTAGAGTGAGTGGGTGAGTGGATTTAGGAGGTCAAAAATAGAATACAGGAATCCTTTGTTAGCTCTGCTGCACAAGGGCAGGGAGGAGATTTGAAGGGGTCATGTGGGGCTGCTAGTTTTGACAATTCACAGTGTTTGATTCTTACAAGGATTTCTACTGTCTGTCCTTAGGTCTCTGCTGTCCCAAGTACCTGGGGGCATGTACCACGTCGAAGTGCACTCTGGTGGACAGGTGGTAGGCAGCCCAACTGCAGGACTACCGGACAGCTGTTCTTTCCAGGTGGGTTCTAAGGACGGAGAAGTGTTTGCCTGGTCTGAGGGTGTGCTTGTGCTATTGACAGGCAGGGAGTCTGCTTTGCAAGAGGAAAGGTGGATGATAGTTATGAGGTTTCTGAGACTAGACGATTGAAAGTTAAGTATTGAGTGCTGTATATCTTTATGCACGTTAATTTAATGATCACAACAATTTTATAGGGTAGCTATTTATTATCCTGATTTTATAGATGGGCAATCTGAGGCTTACGGAGATTGAATAATTTGCCCATGTCATAAAAAATTTGCCTGGGTATTAAATGGCAGAACTAAGATTTGAACCTGCATCTGACTCTGATCCACGCCTAAACTGAAGCTCAGAGGAGTCACAAAGATCACAAGTGTGCATCAGCATTCCATTGTACAGCTGCCAGAACTTTGGGTCTCAGCATGGTGAAGGGACTCAGGAACCCAAATTCTACCTTCCTCTCTACTTCACTATTGATTTCTATACTTTTTCTAACCCTAGAGTGAAAGTTTCTCCTTCAAGCTCAGAGCTAAAAGGAAGCAGAAAGAGAGGGAGTGAGGAAGAGAGGAAGGAAAGGAGGGAGGGAGAGAGGGAGGGAGGGAGGGAGAGGGAGGGAAGGGAAGAGTTTATGAGCTAATGCTTGACTTATTTTAGAGACTCAATGTGCACACTGGGGTTTCATGTTCTGTTTGATTCAGTGTACTGTCCATTTCAGATTAGTTTCACACCAAAAGAGATTCTGAACGTATAGGTCCCAGACTTCTTGTAAAAGGCAGAGGTTTGCCAGTGTTCCTTTGACATGTCCTCCTCATTGGGAGCCTCTGTTCATGAAAGCACAATTCAGTCATTACTCAGTGCTCCTTTAGAGCAAGACTTCATCCTCTAAATTCTCCTCTAATATGATCCACATTTGATATAGGCACTTCATTTTTCAATTTTGAAATTTGCTGTCAGTTCACGTTTACCAACTTGTTTCTCACTCCAAGAGAATCTTCTTTTCCAGAATTTTGCTTCTGCACATAGGCACAGAAAGGAAAAAAATCATTCCCTCTTATTAAAGACCTGCACCATCACCTCTAGACTGTCTTAGTGACTCTAATAGAGAAGAGATGGTGGAGCATGCTCCTCAACCACTATGCTGCTTGGGTTTTGATGTCCCTTCACCCCAGATAGTGAAGCATGGTAGCAACCATGCTTGGGTAAAAATTGCTGTTTAATATTTTAACCCTGCTGATTTGTAATTATTTGCTTGCTAAAATAATAGAAAAGTTATTTTGATTTTCTGAACTTATATAAGTTATCCCATTCGATTGAATACTCCCTTGATTGTGGTTTGAATACCCCCATTGATAGTGATCTTACTGGTCTCTCAAAACATATTCCTCTGGCCCCAACCGGTTTGGATCAGTGGATAGAGCATCAGTCTGTGGACTGAAGGGTCCCAGGTTTGATTCTGGTCAAGGGCATGTACCTTGGTTGCGGGCATATCCCTGGTAGGGGGTGTGCAAGAGGCAGCTTATTGATGTTACTCTCTTATCGATGTTTCTAACTTTCCCTCTCCTTTCCTTTCTGTAAAAAATCAATAAAATATATTTAAAAAACACCCAACACATTCCTCTGTACCTGGAGACCATGACAGCACAATTACTCTAAATTGCCTCAGTGACTCCAGATAATGTGTTTCTGTCGAGTCAGTGGTCCCAAGACCCAGAACTGTAATTAATCTTTGTAACTAACTTGCTCAGTCTAAACTTCTGTAACAAACTGCTTTTTGCAAACCAGGTTCCTCATTCCAAACCTCGAGATGTAATCATTATCTTTGTGATATTTGCCAAAAAAGTCTGATGTTTCGACCAAGAAGGCACCATGAGATTTGGAGCGCATTGACCCCTCATAGTCTCGGCTTTGAAATAAATCTGACTCCTTAATTCAAATTCTTGAGGCATCCTTGTGTGATTCTCGGGGTACAATACAACAATAGTAGTTTTCCTACTTATTAATGCTTGGAAACAAGCAAAAGAAGAGAAACGGTGCCTAAAATTGCACATTGAAGAAAATAAGTCCTTCAGTGGTCCAACCAGCTTGGCATGTTGGTGAAAACTCACCGGGAGATGCAGCTAATGAGAGCTAAATAAAACACGGGGGTCTTTTTGTTTTGGGAATGGGACTTGGGGAACTGTGAGTATTAAAAATTAATCCTATCTCGCTGGTCCACTCCAAAGAGCCTGCTGCAGTCACTGACAAGTTCAACAACTCACAGGTTTATCAAGCAGCTGGGGGCGGTGGCTTTGTCATTCTAATCCCCTGCCTTTCCTCTGGTTTCCCCCACCCCCATTCGCTGATGATCTGACTTAGTCTCAAGGATCAGCATGTGGTAAACTGGATTAGGAAGCTCATTAACTTTTCACTTTGTCATGTCTCTAGCTTGGTGGGTGACTAGGGGCTTGTTTTTCTTAGAAACGCACCATTTTGTCTTGTGTCAATTCAGAGAGAGTCACAGGTGAAACCTTTTTGGAGGTTGAACTCTGAGCCTGCCCCGCCATGTGTGAGGAGTTGAGAGGGGATGAGGAAGGAATTGCTCTACTGGCCGCCCTTCTCCCCATCTTCTGGTGGGAGGCTTACGGTCTAAGTGGTAGGTTTTAATATCTCAAGTTGGAAATCAAGAGGTATATTTCCTTAGTTGATCTGGACTTGGTTGTCCCATTTGCCTCACTCAGTTTCTAACATCCGTGAGGAACAATGACCGTTCGTCTACTTTATGAGGCTCCTAGTTCAACCTGTCAGTTGTTGAACTTGTCAGTGCCAGCAGCAGGCTGTTTGAAGCGGACCAGCGAGATAGAATTAATTTCTATTAATTTCTAGTACTCACGGTTCCAATGGAAGTGACGATGGTATGAAGGGAAAACTGGTGGGAGATGAAGGCCTGGGTGCAGGAAGAGGTTGGGAGGCGGTGATGGGGATTGTGTGCTTGGCAGGTGTATGTGGAATCACATTAATCTTTATCTTTGGTAAAATGGGGCCAGCTCCCTGACCGATGAGGTCACTGCATTCTTATTGTGACCCCTAACTTTACATATTTGCTGTGAACTATTTTCTAATCCTTTCCTTTAGAAAGGGAGAAAATTAGTCTTGATGGCAAATGGCACAGCTGTGTGGATCAATACCTAAAATTGCACTTGCCAGGCCTTCAGCAGCTTTGTGGAAATGTCTGTTGATTCTTGATGTCTGATTAGGGCTGTTGATTAACGAGGGAGTTATTCTTTGGTAACATTCTCTTTGGGAAGGTGGACTCCTGGGGTGCTGGAAGCACTCCAAGCAAAACAATTTGCTGTCTTTGTTTTGCAAATCGGAAGCACTGCAGGTTGTGGGGAGCTGGTGTGGTGGTTTAGGCAGAGGAATCTGGTCTCTTCCTGGGAGAGTCCTTAGCTCATCGTCACACCTTGGCCTGGTCCGTCCATTCGTAACGCTTTGCTTCTTATCACTGACTCTGACTGTGAAACAAATTGATCTGGGACTAAGTCAGATGCCTGTAGGCAAGCTAGAACTCCTGAAAGTGTCTCATTCTCTCTGCTCAGACAATATATCCATCATCGCAGATGGGGCCTCTCCATTTACTCACAAAAATTCGAATGTCTTCCACCTACCGGGCTGTGTGCACAGGAATACGGTAGTGACTGAGCCAGACGTTGTACTCACTTGTGAGGTCTATGGTAAGCAGGTGAAGTGTTTTGGAGGCACTGCCAGATAGAAGGCTCCCACCTCTCCGTCCGTGCTTTTCCCTCCTTGAGGAGTAATGTTGCTTCCCATTCCTTGAATCATTTTCCTCCCAACAGGCACCTTCCACGTTCCCAA
Source organism: Murina feae (assembly GCA_004026665.1). Lineage (NCBI taxonomy): Eukaryota > Metazoa > Chordata > Mammalia > Chiroptera > Vespertilionidae > Murina > Murina feae. Next base: position 57,564 of record PVJC01001993.1, on the reverse strand, counting down.
TAACTACCTTGCTTGTGTGCATCTCCAACTTCCAATTTTTCGTAGTTTGCTAATTCCCTACCATAATGCTGGCTGATAATGGTTTAAGTTGCAATTCTTTCCACTTAAATAAACAAATGATTGTGTAGAAAAACAAAAAACTTTTCAAGACTCCAAGATACCAAGTTACAATAATGGAATTAAAAGGTTGGTATTTTTAAGTGTGGGCTGCCTACTTTTCCTTCTGGTAGAACGCGCTCCTGAGTCTGGCAGGTAGTAACACGCTTGCCAAAATTTGAGCTACGTGGTACAAGGGTATGCTCTTACATGACTTTTACTGAATTCCTTTACCTCATCCATGGAAGAGCTATAATGATACCTGCCACTCCTGCTTTACAGAAATATTACAAAGATAAAAAGAACTAGATTTAAGGTGGTTTGAGGAAATATACCGTTTACTACCTTAGCTGGATGCTCTGTGAGGAATGACTTGTGCTTCCTGTGCTTGTGGTGGTGAAATTCTAATGAATTGCTCACTTGTGATAACGTTTCCTGAACAGTTTTCCAGAGCACAAACACCCATTGTTTACCAAGTGAATCCGCCAAGCGGAGTTCCAGGTAAGACATCTCCTATTAAAATAGGAATACTTATGAATCCCTTTGCCAATGCCTGTTGCAAATTCCTCTATCCAGGTGGGTGGTCTCCCTACATGGGAAATTCCAGCTTCTTCTGTGATGCTGTTCTGAAAGTAAGTGTCGGTCTCTGGTTTATTTTTAACCTGGTTTGTTTTCGCCTCTGGGCGCTTTCGCTCTATTCCTTCACTGATAACGAAAGGAATCCAAACAGGAAAAGAGAGGCAGCAAAATCAAACCAGGTGCTACCAGAGAACGGAGGAAACAGAAGTCTTCATTGCTGGGACTTTATAACTAGCCACATAATAGCAACGCTTTATTGAAACTTACTGTGAACCGAGTTCTGTGCAAGCTTTTGGAATATATTACATTATTATATCCTCACAAGAACCTGATGATTTAGGAACTGTTATTATCCCCATTTTTTCAAACGAGGAAATGGATACCAAGAGGTTAAGTCACTTGCCTAAAGTCATCCTGCTAATAAGTGTACAGCTGAGATTGGAACCTAGATAGTCAGAAACCAGACTGGGCCCATATGCCCAACATTTTGTCCCATGTTGAGAGCAGTGTTGGATACCACATGAAGATCATTAACCCTGATCCTTATCCTGGGGGTTTGTGCATGACTTAGCTCACAGACATGCAAAGGCCGAGAGGTTAGGAGAGAAGGTGAGAAAACTGGGGAATTAACATTAACGAAGTGATTGCAACCAAGAGATTCAGGAACTGCTGAACCTGCTTTCAAACGAAGTCGTAAACAAAGCTAGGATTATATATAATTTGCTGTTTGATTCCTGGCAAAGTCTTACATGTATTTTAGGTTTTTTTAAATTTGTTCAGGGTTTCCAGATGGGAATACAAGTTGCCAAATTTTTGTATGTGGTTGTGTCTAAATGCATAAACGAACTGGTTGTTTTGAATGGCTTGACTGCTCAAGAATGTCAAAATGAGCATCTGAGTTACTAAAAAGTGTTTGTACATCTGTGTGTGTATATATAGACACAGTTTCAGCTTTACCTTATTAATGCATTTTATTCACAGATCTGTTTATTTCCATTTGTCTGAATAATCAGCACATGATCATGTTGTATTAAAAAGAGATGTGGTCTATGAAAATCACATGCAGACATTCGGATTCCTGCTGCTCTGGGTTTAGAAAGTCCTGTTTAGGTGGCAGGAGAAGTCTTGTTAGGGTGAGGCATGAAGAAGGAGCCAGCCCTTAGAAGTGGGAATGGGGTGTCAGCTGGTACCCAGATCTGTCGAGCCCATTTCTTCCACTGACTTTGACTTCCACACACTGTCTCCTCCACCTTCCGGGGGATTAATTGGTGACTGACCTGCTTGGAGGGGTCCGTCTGGGCAGGATCCACACAGCTGCGTCTTTGAAATCACTTTCCACATGGTTACTCTCATTTCATTTGGGAAGACTGCCCAGAGCAGCAGCCAGGGAGAGGGGGGAGGCGGTGGGGACAGGAGAGTCGATGTTTTATGAGCAGTTGAATTTCTATATGTGGTTAACAGTCTTTCACTGTGACGCAGAATCCTCCAGCCTCACAGTCTGGCTTAACCATTTGTCAGATTCGGTTGGTCTTTCTCTCTCTGTTTAGAAACAAAACAGAAACTCACAAGAATTCTTAATTTCTACAACCTGTTAGTAGTTTCTAAAATTATACTCATCAAAGCTAGAAATCATGTCCTTCAAAGTCAGGACATCAGTAATTGAGCACTACTAAAATGAAGGAGAATTATTTTGCTAATTGTTGGCAGTAGCAGAGACCTTCAGACAATAGGCTTTTGCCAATTCTCTGATCTTTGCCTGAGCCATTACGTTTCCTCCCTTTCTACCCATTCACCTGTGAAGTGGCGGTAATACTTCCTGGAAGGTTCTCATTGTTTCAATACAGTCATCTTCTGTGAAGGTGACAGTTACATGGTAATGTTCTTTCAAGGCCACTGAAGTCCTCTGAATTCAGTGACCTCATGAACCCCATAGGTGCCCTTCTCTTTTCTATTTGAGAAGTTTTACCTCCTAAACCAACAGATCTCTCATGTCTAAACATGGTAGGTGATGATGAAGGGTGACAGCATAGATGGTTAAATTCTCTAATTCTTTGAAATGCACATTTTTCCAGGTTGGAGATTGCGTTGGTGATCTTTACTTAATGTCATAACCTCGCTGTGATGTATTTGCTTAAAAGTTGCCTCATGCAGGTCCACAGAACTGAGTTTAGCTGTTTTTCAACTATGGAAGCGATCAGCTCATGTAGGGCACCCAAGCTCTTTCTGAGAAAGGGCTGTTTTATTTATTTATTTATTTATTTATTTATTTATTTATTTATTTTAAAAAAATATTTTATTGATTTTTTTACAGAGGGGAAGGGAGAGGGATAGAGAGTTAGAAACACCAATGAGAGAGAAACATCGATCAGCTGCCTACTGCACACCTCCTACTAGGGATGTGCCCACAGCCCAGGTACATCCTTGACCAGAATCAAACCTGGGACCTTTCAGTCCTCAGGCCGAAGCTCTATCCACTGAGCTAAAGTGGTTAGGGTGAGAAAGGGCTATTTTAGATTTCTTCCCCTACTCCTATTAGCAGAGGGGCTAGGGGTCGTACTGAAGTGTGCCTTGCTGAAAGGAGACGGCTGATGCCTGAACTTCATTCATCTTATGAGCTCAACAGAGGGGGGTATTAAGAAAAAACTTAATACCCAGTGGAAAGCCCTGCAAGCCACATAGAGGAAACCCAGCAGAAGTCACCGATGTTTCAGCAGGCAAGGCACACACCAGCTGTTTGTGGATCCCCAAATTACCCTTCCTTTGAACATGAGCACATTAATGAAATGAACAAGACATACAATTGCCCATCATTCTGCTGCTACCACATGCCTTTTCTTTTAGTTCCTGTCCATTTGCGTCAAACATGATATTTATCTTTTGTACCCTGAGGTATGGAAAAAAAGTTTAGTATCCCTATCCAGGGGATAGGAGGCCCCTCATATCACAGAAGTTCATATTAGCAAGTGTCCAGAGGAAAGTCTCACAAAGCACGGAGCAGCCCAAGGCATGCTGTTCTGCAGTCCCACATTGGGTGGATGCCTACACCCAGGCGAGCAAGTAGAAAGGAGCTGCGTACAGAAACCGGCTGCTCCTCTTGAAAGCTGCATGCTTCATGGGACTGTGAGGAAGGCCCGCTATTCTTCCTATGCAATACACATAGACCGTTAAACTATAATTGCAATCCGTGGTTATCTTAGCCTTTCTAATCAGTAATGTCAATCAAAGGATCATGGTCCTTTCCTGTTGTTGTACAGTTTATAAAGAAGTAAATATTCTGAATCATGACCAACTTGGCCATATTGAAATGTACAAAAAGAAATACAGTTTATGTTACTCATTTAGAGTTTGAGCTAAGTATCATCAATTTTTAAAAATCTTCTCTACTAAACAGGACAACTAATACATGTGCATGGCTGGGTTACCACTGGCCGATTGGAAACCTTTGATTTTAATGCTGAGTACATTGAAAGGTAAGCGTGTGTTTGTTTTGACGTATGACTAGTTACGAATATGCTGTATTGCTTCCTGGGGCCGGCTTCCCTGATAGCAATAAACTGTAAGCAGTTGGCACAGAGATTACTGTTTTCTCTCTTTGCAGTTTATGGTCCCTGGTGAGCTGGGCTTTAGCAAACTTTGCTAATGTACTTGTGACCGGTCGATTAAGTTTGTCCATCTATTTACTGACAACTAGTCACTCTGGGCTCAGTGTGAATTATACTGTAATTGCATCTGTGGATTTTCTTTTTCCATTCGTCCCCTTCCCCGTTTTGTTCCTTAGGATGAACTAAATTCTTTATAAAATGATGTGCGAACCCAAGATCATTAACTTCCTTGCTTGGTTGCTATGCATTTGTGCATTTGGAAATTCTATTAGTGTGATCAGAGGAAATATGGAAGAAGGTACTGCAAGTCATTGAGCCTTTAATGTTTTCTGAGAGTGATTAGGATGTCAACATGACTTTTTCTATTGGAAGCTTTAAAAAAAATGGAATGTGATACTACTAAATAATCCATACCAGAAAGAGAGGAGAATAAGAGGGGAGTGTTGAAGGTGGTTATTTAACCGATGAAGCAATTACAGTGAGAGTTTACAAAGTAGATGGCGCGTAATCTTACTATATGCTCTGCTGAGTAGATCCTGTATACTGTGTCTAAGTTTTCCTTCACACCCTGGACAGGATGGGCCATCCTCCTCTGTTCTGCTTCCTCGCTTTACTTCTTCCCTAGTTGAAGAGAACAGGACTCGAGTACTCTCAAGATCTACATGTCTGGCATTCAATAATGGTCAACTTGTCTTGAAAGGAAATTAATTTTCCTCTGGAAGATAGAAGCCCAAAGCACACCAATGGCAATATGCCTTATTCACTACTTGGTTCCATTATAGCCTTGGTCTGGGACGCAATCTTTGAAAGGGGGAACAAAGGCATAAATTCCTCTATAGCTTTGTGTAGACTCACTATAGCCAATGTGGGGATGATGAAGGTTTTTCGGGAGGGAAGTGCTCCCTCTGCAGTGTGAGAGGATGAACCATGAAACAGTGTTGTGCACCCCTACCTTCAGACTGAGAACTTGGTTCAATATGTCCTCAGGAGACAGACTTCACCCACCTGCCGTAATACTCCATAAATCCAGAAGAGAATGTTCCTAACAACGTTTTATCTGAGTTTTGCCTGGAATGTTTGCTGGAAGCATTGCATACTATTGTCTCTTGTCTGCTCTCAACCTCCCCCTGCCCCCCCCCCTTTTTTTTCCCAGCCCATTGATCTTGGAAGCTCAAGGAGACTACTGGGTCACTCCTTGTTCTCTTGTAAATAGGCAGACTGGAAGCTGGTGAGTGTTTTTCTTGCCAGTATATATGCTTTTAGGTTCTTCCACCTGGGCAGAACACACACACACACATACACACATACGGCTATTTTAAATGCAAATTACCATAATTGTTAAATGCTTTGTTGTTAGACTCTGAAAAAGGCACAGTAATTAATTCAAAGTGCAAATTGAAGTGATTCTGAAACCTTTCTTGAAAACAATAGCTACTTCTTCCTAAGTGCTTACTGTAGTCCACGCCCTGTTCCAATGCTTTATGTTTAAGCCACTCAGTAACCTTGTGAATACATATAGTTATTAGTCTCACTTTATAGCTAAGGAAACTGAGGCACAGAGAGGTTAAGTAACTTGCCCAGTGTCTCACAAAGAAAAAGTGGCAAAGATAGGATTTGAACTCTGGCTGACTTTCCAGCCTCCAAGGTTCATGCTCTTAACCACTATACTATAATGACTAGCCAAAGAAAGCAACTACTATATATATTTATTTATTTCAATGAAATTTTAAAAATGTGTGTCTACATACTTATAGTCCAGATAACCAGCATTTTTGCTGGATTTTCATTTTACTCTAGACTAAGTGGATTAACTTCCCTTTGAGGTCATCACAAAAATTATACTCTATGGCTTAGCTTTTTAGGACTAGCATTTTGTAGAGCCATTTTCTATAATGTGGTTTCTTCCTGGTGTCTTAAGTTTGTCTACCCAGGATAGTCCTTTTTTTGAGTTCACTCCTACTAATAGATTTTTTAAAATAAGAATTTTGCTATCCTTGTCATAAAACATATTTTGGAAAGACAGCACTGAATGGAGGGTAGGAGTAAGTAAAATGTCTCTCACACTGTGTTTTTGACTGGTGGCAAATGAGATGACAACCCTAGTTAGTAATGCCCTAAGCATCTGTCCCAATGATCTCGTTATGCTTTTAGTATCTATCAAGTTTCTCTGGCTAATTTGCTATTATTATTATTACTAGAGGCACAGTGAACAAAAATTTGTGCACTCAAGGGTGGTCCCTCAGCCCGGCCTGTGCCCTCTCACAGTCTGGGACCTCTCGGGAGATGTTCACCTGCTGGTTTAGGCCCACTCCCTGGGGGATTGAGCCTAAGCTGGCAGTCAGATATCCTTCTGGCAGCCTGGGAGCCCTCAGGGGATGTCCACTTGCCAGCGGGGAGCAGGCCTAAGCTGCAGTCAGACATCTTTAGCACTGCTGAGGAAGCGGCAGAGGTTCGCGCCACCATTGCTCTGCTGGCAGCCAGCAGCCTGGCTTGTGACTGAGCAGAGCTCCCCATGTGGGAGCGCACTGACCACCAGAGGGCAGCTCCTGCTTTGAGTGTCTGTCCCCTGGTGGTCAGTGTGTGTCATAGTGACCAGTCATTCCCAGTCGTTCTGCTGTTAGGGTCAATTTGCGTATTACCCTTTTATTATATAGGATAGAGGCCTGGTGCATGGGTGGGGGCTGGCTGGTTTGCCCTGAAGGGTGTCCTGAATCAGGATGGGGGTCCCGCTGGGGTGCCTGGCCAGCCTGGGTGAGGGGCTGAGGGCCGTTTTTAGACTGGCCACACACCTTCTTGGTAGGGGTCCCCACTGGGGTACCTGGCCAGCTTGGGTGAGGGGCTGATGGCTGTTTGCAGGCTGGTCAAACACCACAGTGGGGACCCTCACCTCATGGGGGTGTGGCCAGCCTGAGTGAGGAGCTGATGGCTGTTTTCAGGTTGGCCATGCTCCCTAGTGACCCAAGTTCCCAGCTTCTCCTTTTGTTTCTTTTTTTCCAGGGTGGCCTGGAAGCAGGTATCTGGGATTTATTTATCTTTTGTAATTGAAACTTTGTAGCCTTGAGCGGAGCCCAGGGCCACCCAGGGCAGGTGGGAAGCTTGGCTTCCTCCATAGCTCCAGCTCCATGGCCATCTTAGTTGGGTTAATTTGCATACTGGATTCTGATTGGCTGGTGGGCATGGCTAGTGGGTGTAGCGGAGTGATAGTTAATTTGCATCTTTCTCTTTTATTAGTGTAGATGATTATTATTATTGCTTTTCTTTTATGACTAAAGAGTTAGAACTTCTGGGAATTGTCACCTCAGGTGTTTGGTTCTTTCCCTAGCTACCCCCTTCAGGAAGACCATGGTCTTGGCACTCTGCAGTGCCGTGTGGAAGGCAACTATATTGGTATGTTTGTGAAGTATCAACTTTAAAGTCTTACTCATTTCTTTCTCTACATGTGGAAAAAAATCTATTTCAAGCATTGGTTTTTGTGAGGATGATAACAGTAACTACCATTGTTGAGAACTCCTTGCAAATCCTATATATGCCTAGCCGGTGTGGCTCAATGGTTGATAACTGGGAGGTCATGATTCAATTCCCAGTCAGGACACATGCTCAGGTTGTCGACTCGATCCCTAGTAGGGGGCATTCAGTCATTGATTTTCTCTCATCATTGATGTTTCTATCACTCTCTCCCTCTCCCTTCCTCTCGGAAACAATAAAAATAAAACAAAAACCCTACGTACAGAAGTTTTAATATAAGCTAATATCATCCTCACAATAAACCTGTGAGATTGGTGGAATTATTTTCACTGTAAAGATAGTAAAGTTGAAGCTAGTAATCAGTGGCGTAAGATTTCTCAGTTGGTCTAACTTTAAGCCTGAGCTCTTATCTGCCATCCGCTAATACATTTCTCCTTTTATTGGTGGATGTTGACATTGCTGATGGAGCAGAGATGCGAGGTGTTTATTCTGGGCACCATTGAGGAAATTATTGGTTTGGGTCATGGCTTGATGATACCTGAGTCTTTGAGGTATGGTAGCAAATGGCCTGGCCCAGGTGATTCATGCAGATTCCTTTATTAATGTCTGTTTTTGTTTGTTACAGGTTCCCAGAATGTTAGTTTCTCAGTATTTAACAAAGGAAAGTAAGTAACTGGGAGGAACCAAATTTATCTTCATATTGTATTATCTCTCTCTTGTCTTGCTTTCTTTCTTTAATCTTGTATAAAAAAAAATTCAAACATACATGAACAGAATAGAATGATAAAACCATGTGTACCCACTTGATCTCTTTTATTTGGGTAGATAAAATTGATTCCTATGCACTCATCTTGAAATAATGTAAATATTTTAATGTGTGGTCAGAATTTTGGGAATTACCTCATGAGTACTGTAAATTTAAGATAGTACATAATTTTATTAAATACATTGTGCCATTCAGGAATTTCATGATGGGAAGGGTACAAATTTCATAGAGGTATGGAGAGATAAATTAGAATTTTAAATTTCTTTCTGTGTGACTTTCCTCATGTTCTATCACTATATAATTTGGCAGATATTTTCCTTAAAAGTGCATTGTCTAAATAATATTGATTTCATTGTGATGATGGTGACATGTTACCCTCAGCTACACAGTTCAAAGTATGGGTATTCTCTGTCTCTCTGTGTTTCTGTCTCTGTCTCTCTAAGTTAGGAAGAAGTAAAACTAATATCCATTGCCCTAACTGGTTTTGCTCAGTGGATAGAGTGTTAGCCTGTGGACTGAAAGGTCCCAGGTTCAATTTCTGTCAAGGGCATGTACCTGGGTTGCGGGCACATCCCTAGTAGGAGGTGTGCAGGAGGCAGCTGATCAATGTTTCTCTCTCGTCGGTGTTTCTAACTCTCTATCCCTTTCCCTTCCTCTCTGTAAAAAATCAATAAAATATATTAAAAAAACCACACACAAAAAAACTAACATCCATTGAGTATCTGCCATAGGCCAGCTCCATATCAAGCCCGTTCACATTCATCATTTCATTTCATGCTCTCAATACTCTGTGAAATTGGTATTATTCTCATACAGTCACTTTCTAGATCAGAATACTTTGCCCCATTGGTATCATTCTCTAGTCATCAAAAGGAGCTGTTATTTTAAACTGTTTTAAAGATTATTGGAGGTTAGTTCACAATCTTCCTTTTAGGCAGCCAATAAAAAAAAAGTCATTTCAGATTCTATATTCATCTAAAACACAATTTTGTCTTTTTTAAAGGTCAATGGTCCATAAGAATGCATGGCTGATCAGTGCTAAACAGGACCTTTTCCTGTACCAGACACACTCAGGTACTAATCCCTTCATCCTACACTCCTCACTCCTTCCTTCACACCTCACTGTGCTAGAAAGTGCAGGTCTAATTCTAAATCTTGTGCATGTAATTAATATACTATGGGAAGTATACTCTCCTTGCCACCACTCCAAGCTTCTTTGTGACTCTGCCCATCAGTATTGAACCTTGACTATCAGGTAGGCTGGCAGGTGTCTCAGATCACACAACTATTTTGTGTTTCCAGCACCAATATCTTCTCTGGATATGGACTCTCAGGCCAGAACTTCCTCATAGCAGAGCAGGCTGTTATGCGAAGAGCCCAAGGCTGAACACCTCTTGCACTGGCATTAAATTACTAGTTGAGTTTGGTTAGTCATTTAGCCTTTCTGAACCCCAAACAAACTTCTATAAAGTGGACAGGATGGTGTTTGTCCTTCTAACTCCATAAATTATTCATGAAGCAAATGAGTTTGGGATTCCCTTATCTCCACATCAGTCACCAATTTCTACCAATTTTATCTGCCACATATTTCTTAAATATGACTTATCCACTCTGTCTCTGCAACCATTGCCTTAATTCAGGATTCCATCATTTCTTGCCTGGCATGCTGCAATAGTTCCTAAGGGGCCCTGACCTGCCATTTGTCCCTGCAGATCCATGCTCTACGTATTCCATTCAAACACCACCATTCAAACATCGGATGCCTCTCCCCTGCTTACCATCCTCCTCCAAAGGCTTCTCATACTCTGCAGGGGATGGTACACGCTCTGACCTCCTCCTTGTCTGCTTCTCCAGCGTTCTCTCTCTCTCTCTCTCTCTCTCTCTCTCTCTCTCTCTCTCTCTCTCTCTTTCTCTCGTATTACAGCAACTCTTAAATGCACTGTGCACCCCTTCACTTGTCCAGTTCTAATTCATTCTTTAACATTCACTTTCTACTCTACCATATCCTCTCCCCTCATGTAAATCTCTCCTGGGCGCTTTCCTATTCTCCCTCTAATTTCACTAGCCTGAGATATAATAATTACACTTTTGTGTACCTGCCCTTCCTTATTCTTTTGATCTCCTTGAGGATGGGGACTATTTGTATTCATCTTTATATTCCTGGTGCTGCATCATATGTGCTCCGTGAATGTTGAAAAGAATTATAAAATAGTAGATGCAAAGAAAGGGGTTATTATTAGTGTTGAATTTTGATACTTGAGTGTGGAGATCTATCTTTGCCCCCATATTTCTCTGCTTTGTCTCATGGACCAAAGTGTTATCTAGGAGATGCCCTGATAAAATTCATATTTGGAAGTGGTATTTTCAATTCATCATAGATCATGGTTCCTCTTTCCCCTACAATTTAGAACTGTCCAAGTTTGATCATAGAAGAGGAAAGGATCAGGGAAAGTGAAACTCCTAAGGATATGTGACATCTTCCTGTAGGGTTTTGAAGCAATCAGGAGGCAGCATGATAATGGGTGTAAGGTGTAAGTGCGAGGGTGGAGGGGGCGGGGGAGGTGGAGAAGGGTGGGTTGGGGACATGCAGTAAGGGGAGGAGAGCAGTGTGATCCATTCCTTTGCTTAGAGCAAATTCAGACTCATGGGTAAACTGAGGCCTTGCATGGTGCATCCAAAGGTGATTGATTCCTCCATAAAGTATAACCTCCTGTTCTGTGACTTGAGGTTGGTAGTCTTTGAGGTCGGGAGACAGATTTCCTAAGAAAGCATCATGGTATGTAGGTATTTTTGCTTAGAGCCTGAGTGACTGCATTTTCCTTTCCTTTCAAATATTGATCCTGTATTATATATGTCGTCATACATATTATTATGTGTGAGTCCTTTTAATTATCTGCATTTTAAAATGATATTACTGGAAAAGACTTCAACTGTTTCTTAGTCTTAAAAAGTTATGGTAGGACATACATAAATTATTGATAGTTTCTGTTATTATATTATTATCTGGGTCACATCCTGGTCTATATTTGGAAGCTTACCTTTTTTTTCTCTCTTACAGAAATACTGTCTGTGTTTCCAGAAACTGGGAGCCTTGGGGGCGAAACAGACATCGCAATTACAGGAGACTTCTTTGACATCCCTGCCCAGGTTACCATTGCAGGTAACTAAGTTGAAACAGCTGAAAATAGTTCACAGTGTTAAATGCTATAGGGGATTATGTGTCTCTCAGGGCATGGAGAGGGTTGGGGGGAAGCAATCTTCTTCGCTTCTGACTCATCGTGCCACCCCACTCATATTATACCTGTGTTTGGTTGAGATCATGGTCCTGAAGCTCTGCTTCATGTAACAGGAATAGGATGTCCTCAGACACACTCACAATTCATGGGCAATGCCCTCGCGTGTCCCCATCTTGGGAGTGAAGGGAGGGAAAAAGTATAGCTGCCTCTTCACAAAGGTCTGCACCTTCTAATAGGCAACCACTCCCCTTCTCCCCACTTAGCCCTCTCTGTGTGGACAGACTGGAGTGGGCAGGAAATTGCTCTGCAGATTGTTCTGGAATGCCCTATGGCAAACCCTTTTGTGGAACCTACTAGAACCTTTAGTTGTGCCAGGTGGAGGCTCCTTCAGGTGGTGACACCAAGATGCAGGAAAATGCCCTTCGACTCCCACGTCACACATACCTCCCCAGGTTCAGCTGAGGGGTTCAGTACACCTTCAGTGGATGGCATTGTATTACTTTCTTTCGGATTTTATAAGCTGCCGTATGCTCTACTGCCCTGTACTCTCCCTTTCCTGGCCTCCTTCAGTTCGGGTGACAAGTTTTGCTATACTATTTACATTCAGCCCTGTGCATTAGAGTAGGAGCCTGGTTACTTCAGGGTGGTCCTGTTGTCTTGACATCAAATTCTATGCATCTGTCTCTATCTCTGTGTATATCCATATCTATACCCATACCTATATCTAATTTAAACAATTCTCCTCAGGCATTCCGTGTGATGTTAGATACGTGTCTCCCACAAGGATTGCGTGCACCACTAGGGCTCCCGGAGAAGGTGCGAGGCTCACTGCTCCTCAGGCAGGTAAGGAGGCCACCAGGCTGGTCAGTGACCCTCGGTTACATTTTAACCAGGATGGGCTTGGAAGTATAAATGAAACTGTTGGCATTCTGTCTTTTGACTAGTTAGCTCAGTGAGCTCTGGGTCTATGATACCACCGTTGGTGCTTTCCTCTCAGATGCTCATCAACATTGTACTCCGGGCCCCAGCCAGGTAGACGGCCAGTGGAGTTCAGTGGAGGTGATGATCCCGGAAGCATTACTTCAATCAAGTCATTGTTATCCTGGAGCATTAGAGCACACTCATAGCAGCAGCATCAGAAAAGGCCAGAGAGTGGGGCACAGTGGGGTGCACCTAAGTGGTGTTTCTTCTCTGAGGCACCTGTCTGGTACTTTGAAAAGTAGGGCTGTGCTGTGCTATTGCCACCAGTTTATGGTTGAAGTGGGCGGAAATGGAGAAGGCGAGGTCCCCCTGTCCTTCTCTATTTAAAGCTTCCACCTCATGGCGACAAATGGAATGTACACAACTGGGGCACTTTCCTGGGAAGCATTAGGACTGGAGGCTCAAGCGTAGCTAGGGATGGGGGCAGCTGGTGTCTTACGTAGCCCAGAATGGCAAGCTGCATACCTGTCTTCCTCACCTGCCCCGCATGGGCTGACTTCATGGTTAAACTCCAGGCAATGAACTCACTTCCAGGATCTCAGCACTTAGAAGGCAGAGAGTGGAGAAACCTTTCTAAAGAAAGGCCCTTTGGGTGTGAAAATGCATGCAGAGCTTTGGCCGGGGCCTTCTCCAGGTTCCAGATCTGCAGTTTTTACTCAGGGAAAGCTCCCATCCAAGGAAACCGAAGCAGGTGCTGGAGAGAATGTTTGCTTTGTCAGGACATGGAGAACTGTCTCCTCTTTGAGGGGTTCCTGCATTAGCTACTTGGGTAATGGTAGGGTAATTTCCCGAATGCAGCTGTTCTTGAGGATTAACAGTGCCCTTTATGGAGATGCTTGGAAGTCTCTTCTGTGGAAGTAGAGCACACTATTATGTCACACAGTGGTTCTCAATGGTCCGCAGGGTACATTTGGCAACCCCTGGCAGTTACAACTGGGAAGGTGGTGGAGGTGCTACTGACCTCTAGTGGCTGGAGTCCAGAGGTGCCACTAAACATCCTTCAATGCACAGGACAGCCTACACCACACCCAGTTATCTAGCCCAAAGTGTCAATAATGCTGAGGTTGAGAAACTCCAAGTAATGTATCAAAATATGCTCTTACTTTTCTACTTATTCCTCATCATTTTCCATTTTAAGGATTAATGAGGAGTAATAGTAGTAGTTTTAAAATAATAATTACTCTCACCATCCTTTATTGAGTACTTAATAACTCATTTTAGACTCTGTGTATATAGCTCAAACACTCTTGGTCTTTTTTTGGCCAGAATGGTCAAATTTACTCATTTATCCCCAAAGCTTTATTAAGATGTAATTGACAATAACTCAAACTTCATTAGTCTTTTCTGCATTACCTCTGTTTATTATTGGCCCCATGCATGAGAAAATGAAGGCCTCAAACAGTTTGCTCAAAGCTACACATTTAATAAGTGGCAGAGCTGGCATCTGGACCCACAAATATGTGATTCCAGAGCCTTTACCCTCAATCCAAGTTTGTATCCAATATTGATTATGCATGGGCCTTTGGTCTCAGGGTTTGCTTAAAATAAAGCACAAATTAATGAGTATAACATCATTGAAAATGTCACTTAATAGCTGCATGTCACATGATTTGTTCTATGTGCAGATTCACAAACTGAGGCCATGACACGAGAAAAATGTAAGGATTGCCAATTTTCTGAGGAGTAAAAGGATCTTAGGGATACAACTCCCAAGCTGGATTGGACATTAAAAGATCCTGAATTCACTCCTCAACAATCAAGCCCCAAGTACATGATCACATCTTCCCCTTTACTCAACCACAGTTTGCTAGTTTACATTTTCTTTAGGACTTGGGCCTCTTCTCCAGACACGCTCATTAAAAAAGACTTCCTACTCTTCTCTGGTCCTCTAAAAGTATTTCCCCTTACCATTCCTCAGCCATCCTCTCTCCAAGAGGCTAAATCCCACCCCAAACAGTATTCACTGCTTTGCAGAACATTAGTATTATCTACAGAACCTCTTCCATACCCTTTCCACCTGGGTCTCAGTTGACTCACCCTTCTAGTTAGTACCCGGGTCATCTTTACTCTGTTGTCTGAAGTAAAGTTTTTCCTCACTTCGGGTGTTTATGAAGTATGCCTGTCTTCCAGGTAACCGGGGGCTTCTTTTTGAAGTTGGAGATGCTGCTGAGGGCTTGGACCTGACTGAAGCCACCCCTGGGTACAGGGGGCAGATTGTCCCTAATGCCAGTTCTCCATTTGGATTTTGGTCAAAGGAAGGGCAAGCTTTCAGGTATGTTGTAGGAAAAGTGAGAGTCTGTGTCAAAAGCATCTTTAGGAGACAGATAAGTAAGCTGTGAGGTTTCCAGGATAAAATTTATAATGTCCACTGATTTCACAACAGAGTTTGAACATTGTTATTTACTGGTGTTGGTCATACTAGTGTACCACAGGTCTTTTATAGGTGTATGCTAAATTTAAAGAAATATATTTTTATTGATTTCAGAGAGGAATGGAGAGGGAGAGAGAGATAGAAACATCAATGATGAGAGAGAATCATTGATCAGCTGCCTCCTGCACACCCCCACACCAGAGATTGAGCCCACAACCTGGGCATGTGTCCTGACCGGGAATCGAACCATGACCTCCTGGTTCATAGATCGACGCTCAACACTGGGCCACACAGGCTGGGCAGGGGCATGCTAAATTTTGAACAAAAGATAAATTTCTTACTTGATACAACTTAGTTTACAGTTTGATTTGGAGATGACTATTAATTGGCATGTTGAGTTGAGAAGGCTAAGAGACTTAAACAAGAGCAGGGTAAAATTTGCTGCAGGTACGTGGTTAAGACATGAAACTCACATTCGGATGATGCCGAAGAAAGATGCCAGCATTTGCCCATTGGTCATATGAGGGAGCAAAAGCTGGAGCTCTGTGAGACATTGTTTTCAGTAGTAGTGAATGCAAAGTGAATATGTGGTTTTGAGTCTTTTTAACCCCTGCAAGGATATTGCCAAAATTTCTAGTTCTCCAAAGTGGGCTTAAACTGTGGGCATCCTCAAACTACGGCCCGAGGGCCACATTTGGCCCGCCAAGGACATTTATCCGGCCCGCCAGATGTTTTTGCTGCTGCTGCCTGTCCTGCTTAAAATAAGATATGTGCAGTGTGCATAGGAATTTGTTCATAGTTTTTTTTTTAAAACTATAATTCGGCCCTCCAACGATCTGAGGGACAGTGAACTGGTCCCCTGTTTAAAAAGTTTGAGGACCCCTGGTTTAAAGTATAAAAAAATGAGAATTTCTTAGACACACGGTGTCCTTAATGTACTCCCAATGTATATATAGAAGCATAGATCCTTACTGTGTTATCCTGTACTCTTTTGAGAGAGGTTGGTCATGACCCTGAGTGTGAATTGGAGCCATTCTATGAGCTCTTCCAAAGATTTGGCCATATTCACTGATAATTCAGTTGTGGAATGAAAAGCATTTTTCCCTGTTCAGGGAATTTTAGACATCGAAGAAGCCAAGTAGGAGGGAAATCTGTGAACAGAATAGAATTTCTGTTGCCCTGGAAGCATTACTACCTAGGTATTTAACCACCAATATGTGGTGGCAATAATTTGTGGTCCCTTATGGCACCTAATTCATCTTTGTCATCCTTTTTGAGGACCATCAATGATGTTCAAAAGAAACCTTTTAGCTATAGTTAGTGTGTGGGTGGTAAGGAGAGAGTCAAACCAGCTCAAAAGACAAAAGAGCATTTTGACTGTATGGTACAACCTGTAGGGTATGTCTCTTTAACTGCTCTTTTGAGGTGCCATAAACCAGAGAGTATATCTTTTCTTTCATGTCATTAATTTCTTTAAAATTCAAAAATTTTAAGTTAAGAATTGGAATATTTATATTCCAATTATATTGATGGACCTTTAAAATA